>PVJC01055810.1:0-10073 GCA_004026665.1 Murina feae
TGTACATCACTGAGGCTATTTCACTTGAATGTGAGCTCTGAATAGCAGCAGAGCTGAGGTACACGCCTAGTGTTGTACAATAAAATAAGGAGACAACCGAGAGGTGAGAGGCACAGGTAGAAAATGCTTTGTACTTCCCCTGAGCTGATGACATTCCACGTATGCAGGACACAATCTTAGAATATGAGTAAAGGATCCCAGCAAAAGGACCACCACCCAGCAGGACTGCTGCAAAATACATCACCATGTTATTAAGAAAGGTGTCAGAACAGGCAAGTTGGATCATCTGATTGAGTTCACAGATAAAGTGGGGGATTTCTAAATTTGCACAGAAGGACAGCCTCAACGCCATTAAGCATTGTAACAAGGAATTCAGGATACTCAGGATCCAACACAGGAGAACCAGCAGTCCACAGAGCCGAGGGTTCATGATGACCATGTAGTGCAGGGGGTGGCAAATGGCCACAAACCGGTCATAGGCCATCACTGTCAGGAGAAAAACGTCCATCACTGAAAAGAGTATAAGAAAATAAATCTGTGTGATACAGCCTGCGTAGGTGATGGCTTTGCTCTGTGTCTGGATGTTCACCAGCATCTTTGGGACGGTGGTGGAGGTGAAACAGATGTCTACCAAGGACAGGTTGGAGAGGAAGAAGTACATGGGCGTGTGGAGGTGGGAGTCTGAGCTGACGGCCAGAATGATGAGCAGGTTTCCAAACACAGTGATCAGGTACATGGAGAGGAAAAGCCCAAATATGAGGGGCTGCAGTGCTGGGTCCTCTGAAAATCCCAGGAGAAGAAATTCTGAAATTTGTGTACCATTCCTTGGTTGCATATGGTGGAAGTGACTACTAGGAAAGAGGGAAATAATAGGACTAATTCACAAAACTTGTATTACATATTTGAAATGCTGAAATTTATATTTGTAGAGAAAGAATTAATTTTAATATATTGTGTACGGATCTGGTTCCCTTTTAGGAAAGCCCCTGTGCCACCTGTGATATGAAGTTTTTGTATCAATCAGCATTTTTCCTTAAGGTATTATGTATTCTACAGTTTTAATGAGACATTTTTCAGGTATTTCAGGAATATAAATTGAATGCTGACCACTTTCTTGGCACTGTCCAGGCTGTAAGTATAGGTTGCTGAAGAACAAACGTTTCTACTGTTCAATGATCGATGTGATCCCTGGCTCTGGTGAGGGTGGGTGTGGAAGGCAACCAATTGGTGTGTCTCTCTCACATGGATGTTTCTCTCTCCCTCTGCCATCTCAAAATCAATGGAAAAAGTATCTACATGAGAGGATTAACTAATAGGATTAACTATTCACTTTTCACATGGTGACAGATGTTATGAAAGAAAGGAAAGCAGGTATAAAGAAATGAATAGGGTGTTTCATTTTTCATGGGAGTTTAGGCAAGACCTACAAGCAAGATGTCATTTGTAAAGAGACCTCAAGTAAGAGAGGGAGATGCAAGGTTCTGTGGGAAAGTGTGAGCTGGGCAGAGGGAATGGCCAGGGTAAAGGTCCTGAGGAAGATGTTTGTTTTAATGTTCAGCCAAGAAAGGAAAGCAGTGTTGGAGGTGAGTGAGCATGAGGAAGAGGATGAGAGAAGGTGTCAGACTGGTTGCGGCCTCTCTGCTACTGCTGAAACCTCAGGCACAGGGACTTCCTCGTTCACACTGCCTCTTGCACTTTGTTGCAAAGGTGATGGATGCAAACAGATCCCCTCCTCAGTACCTTCTCTTGATTGAGTTCTGGCTCCTGTATTGTTAGAGTTACCTTGGAAAATATCCCTAGTCCTCCTGTTTTGAGGACTGTACACACACACACACTATAACATGATTGTATTATTTCCAGGCCTTTCTCAGACTGATTTGACAAGGAGTGGCTACAACCCAAGTTGTAGAAATGGTTTCTAGCAATTCCAATTTGTATCCCTCCCACAGACAATAAACTTGGGCACCATATTGGGATGGCCATTTTTCTGCTGTGTATTTAACCAGACATTAAAAATATCTGTTTATATCCTGACTATTGTAAATAATGCTGCAATGAACATAGAGTGACCATATCTTTTTGAATTAGTGTTTTTGTTTTTTTCAGTTAAATACCAGAAGTAGCATTGCTGGGAGTTCATTGATAAATGAATGGATAATGAATGTGGTACACACACACACACAGTGGGGCAAAAGTAGATTTACAGTTTGTTCACATGGAAAATAATACAATAATTAAAAAGTCATAATACAAGAATAAACTCTGTGTTCTGTATACTCACAACTATACTTTTGCTCTATTCTGTATATACACTACAGAATATTAGTCATCAATGAAAAGAATGAAACCTTGCTATTTGCAACAACATGGGACAGACAGGCTTAGGGAGCATTGTGCTAAGTGAAATAAGTCAGACAGATAGACAAACATTATATAATTTCACTTACGTGTAGAATCTTAAACAAAAAAATAAACAACCAACCCAAACCACACAAAAACAAACTCATAGATACACAGAACAAACATGGGGGTGAAGAAATTGGTAAAAAAGGAATTCAAGGTACAAACTTTCAGTTATAAAATAAATAAATCATGCATATGTAGTATTAGCACAAGGGATATAGTCAATAATATCTTAAAAACTTTGCACAGTGACAGGTGGGTACCAGACTTATTGTGGTGACCATATTGTAAGTATATAAATGTTGAATCACTATGTTGTACACCTGAAATAATATAATATTGTATGCTAAGCATACTTTAATAAGGAATAAACCATAAACCACAAAATAATAGTTGTAATTGTATAATAATTCTGTTGAATAAACAGAGAGAAAATGAAATGAAATGAAATGAGCAGTTAAAAATGATCTAATAAGCTCAGGTGTGAGGAAGAAAAATCTTTCTGGTTCTTGTAGTGCTTGAACCCTAATCACATTCCCCAGATGTCCAGCGAAATAACAAGAGAGCAAAAAGAATCTTGTCTAAGAGACAAAAGAGGTGATACCTTTAAGGTGTCGCTTTACATATTGTCCACCCAAAGCAAAGGGATAAACCAGCACTTCACAAAAGAGGATATCCAGGGGAACATTTTAAGTATCCAGCACTGAGGACTTGTTTTTTTCTGGAGCTATTTCAGAATTATTTGACCAGTACAATTTTATATGGTCTGAGGGAGGATGAGCTCCTTTCTTCCTTATCTGATGTGGCATCTTTTCTATTATTTCTTGGACTTTGGGTTTTGATTTCTTTTGTGACAATCCCAGTGGGTACACTCTAGTCCTGGTTCAGGTCTTCATCCAACATGCAAAACCTCCCAGACCATGCTTTATAAATCCTGCCCACACCGTGACAATTTTTACACCGAATAGCTTTCTTCATATGATTCTTCTTGAGGACATTATTTTAAGCACACATTTATTTCACTGTTCTCTGCCCTCACTGTTTCACTGCATGATCAACAGAGAAGCATAACCAATTGACACAGACACTAGGGGGGTGAGGGCATATGCTGGGTGGGTGGGTGAGGCCTGGGGGAGGTCAATAGGGGAAGAAGGAGACATATGTTCTACTATTTTTAATACTTTAACCAACTAAAAAAGCAGGGGTTTTACCTGCTTTGTTCACATTTTGAGTTTTTCACAAAGGTATGTGCATAGATATGCACTTACATAGAAACAAAACATGGAAAGAAAGAAGGGATAATAAATCACGTTAAAACGAGTAGTTTCAAAACAAACAATAAACATAATTGAATGAGGAATCAAATATTAACTGAAAGAAGACATAATTTAATGATATAAATATGGGTTAATAATTAAATTGTAAATTTAGAAGAATTGTTTATACATAATGTTCCTAGAATGTTCTGGCAAGAGCAGATGCTCTGTTACTATTCATTTAATGATTCCGGAATTAGGTCTCAGTGTCTATGAACATTTACCATATGGCAAAGATTGTCTTTCAATATAATATTTAGTATTTCTCTTTGACTTTTAAATAATTTTTCTCATGTGAATACCCAGCATGTGAGAAGATGCTGCAACGTACATCTCACCAACTGCTGTTGCGAGGTACCGTCTTCCTGCACTGGTCAGGGTCTTTTCAATAATCACAAAATATGCTCAAACACACCTCATCCTGGAAATTTAACACAAACACTCTCCCTTCACTGCATTGTCCTCCACACCTAATCTCCATTTCTTTCTCCCCGAACAGCAGAACTCCTCAGATACGTTCTCATTTTACTGTAATCATTTTATGCATCTCACTCATTCTACAGTGTCATCCAACTGAACTCCCATTCACACCACCTAATTATCAACTATGGACCCTGTATAGCAGATTCAAAGAGAAACATCCCTATTAACATATTAAGTAAATTAAGAATAAATTAGTTACTTAATCAAGCATACAAACAGAGATATCTGGTCTCCGGGCTGGGCTGATTAGGGTCACAGTGACTTGGGTAAAAGTTATGAGGTTCCATCCTCTCTGACCCTCTCCTGATGTACCTAATGGGCTCTTAGACTCACCTGGATGGGTCTCTGAGAGGAGGGTCTCCGTGTGGAAGTCTGAGTTGCTCCCTGGATGGTTGATGATGAGACTGAGGATCTGTCCCCACACGATACAGCAAGAGGGAGTGAAGCATCAGTTCCTGAACCAGCTTAGGAATTAAAAGCAACAGCCATGTGCTGTCCCCCAGCGTTGCACAAGCTGGGGACTGCACAGGGGAGATATTTACAGCTCTCTCTATTCCTGCTCATCAGGCACATTTCCCTTGTGTTATTCCAACTTCTAAGCACATGATTTCCCTGTGGGCCTCTAGAATAAACAGAAAGGAAAAATTTCCTAATGATTCTCTGATCCTAAGGGACCAAGTTAGAAGTCAAGTAAATTTAGTTTTTATTCTCCCTTGTCCTTGATCATCATCATCTTTTTTTAAAAAATATTTTTATTGATTTTTTACAGAGAGGAAGGAAGAGGAAGAGAGATAGAGTTAGAAACATCGATGAGAAAGAAACATTGATTCAGCTGCCTCCTTCACACTCCCCACAACCAAGGCACATGCCCGTGACCAGAATTGAACCTGGGACCCCTCAGTCCACAGGCCGATGCTTTATCCACTGAGCCAAACCGGTCAGGGCTGTCCTTGATCTTCTTGCTTTCCATAGATGTGACCTCCTACCCCAACGCTGAGTTAACATTTTCCTCAATGTCTGAGGCCAAGAAACCTGTCAGCACCAAGTCCCTTTGATCCCCTAGCACTGATCTGTGGTGGGGACACAACCCTGATGTCTCCAAAGAATTGTTATCTTCCTCTCCAACAAGGGAGGAGATGTGTTCTTTTGCTAGACAATTGCAGTTCTGACACCACAGTCTTTGGCTTCAGGGCACATTAGTAAAAAATGATGAAGGATTTTGTACTTATTTTACAAGTTCAGAGCTGTCATTAAGTCCCTCATTATAAAATATACTACTGGCCCAGTGCATGGATCCATGCAGGGGGGTGAGGGGAGGGGTCTATCAGCCTGGCTTGCACCCTCTCGCAATCCGGGACCCTTCGGGGCATGTCCAACTGCCAGTTTAGGCCTGATTCCCCTGGACTAAGGGGATAGGGCCTAAACCAGCAGTTGGACACCCCCCGAGGGAGTACAAGTGCGCCAAGTGGCAGGTGGCCAGGGAGGAGTCCTAATCGGTGCCATGCTACTCATGCTCATCCCGGCCCTTTAGGCCTGCCACTGCTGCTAGGAGTCGGGAGAGGGTCCTGTCGTTGCAGCTGTGCTTGCCAGCCATGAGCCCAGCTTCTGGCTGAGTGGCACTCTTCCTGTCGGAGTGCACTGACCACCAGGGGGCAGCTTCTGTGTTGAGCATCTGGCCCCTGGTGGTCAGTGTGCATAATAGCGACTGGTGAACTGGTCATAACAGTCACTTAAGCTTTTATATACATAGATGTTAATTATGAAATATATGTAGATATTCTTATGCCACATAACCTGAGCTTTGAATCTTATAAGCATCATTTATTTAATTTTTGAAAAATCTAATCTATAAGATAATTCATTAGGAACTCTATTCCCCTTTGCAGAAATGGGGCTTTAAGGGGTTTTTAGTGATTTGCTCAAAATGAGTAAGGGATGGCCCAAATTGGAATCTGTCACATTGCCTTCAGTTTTCAAATTCTGGGCCAGTGTTTCTCAACCTGAGATGATTTTGTCCTAGGGGATATTTGTCAATGTCTGGAGGGAGGCCACTGAGCACCTATAATACCCAACACAAATGTTATATTGGAAATTCATCGAGCTAAACAGAAGATGCCTTAACCAGAGAGCTGAATTTGGAGTCTTTATTTCAAAAGCCGGTGGACTTGGGTCTCTCAAATTCTTGTGGCCCTGAATGAACTTACAGGTTAGCTTATAAAGGCAAAAAACCCCCATGTGCTAGGATGGAGGCTGTGTGCTTAGCAAATATCTTGCAGAAAGCTTGTAGCCTTGAGCACAGCTCAGATAACCAGAAGACACCTGGTATGCGAGGAACCAAGGACTAACCAGATCCCCACGCTGGCAGAGTGGCTTGCAGGACCAAATAATTAAGAGTCTATCAATTATGTGCATTAGATTACTGGCACAGATTCAGATTGTTAGCCCCTCCCCCCAAATGTCTTATTTTCCCCATTATTTAAGCAAGCGTGCTTACAGAAGCTAGAAATAGCAGAGTTGCTTCTATCAGGGAGGCTATCTGATTTAGTTACTTCCTGGAATTACTAGAACAAAGGACCATCTGTATTTCATGGAAAATTTTAAATGGCAGTTCTTACAAAATGGAGGTTACAAGGACAACATGGAGTGCCTATGGTTCAGGTGCAGGGCGAGGGACAGGTAAGGAGTCAGTCCTTTCAAGGCCCATTGCGCACAAATACTAGTAGTTATCCTACCTCAATTGTCAAGGGAAAAGTGAAAACCTAGTGAGACCAGCACTTCCAACACTTCTATGTACATGTGAATCACTCAGAATTCTAGTTCCTTTGCAGATCTGGGTGGTCCCAGAGATTCTGAAAATCAGTGTCTCCCAGGAGGTGTTGATGCTGCTGGTCCTGGTCTGAGGGCCACTCTGTGACCATCAAGGTTGTGGCTCTGTGTCAGAGTCAAGTTGTAGGTTTGCTGAACCAAAATTTTAATTCTGTGTAGTTAAAAAAAAAGCTTTTATTGATTTTGAGAAAGAGGTGAAGGGAGATGGATAGAGAGATAGAAACATTGATGAGAGAGAAACATCGCAGATTGGCTGCCTCCTGCATGCACTCACTGGGGATGGAGCCTATAACCCAAGCATGTGCCCTACCAGGAATAGAACCATGACCTCTTGGTTCCTGAGTTGACGCTCAACCACTGAGCAACACTGGCTGGGCTATTTCTATATAATTTGAATGACTAGTATATTTACTTATTCCAGAAGCTGTTATAAATTCTGTGTTTGGTTCTTTTATATAAAGTTCCTTGAGTAACATCAAATTAGCTTCTGAGAAAGGCTTTGTCCAATTTAAAAATAAAGGCCCTAGAGTGACATCCAGTAATATATTTCTGAAAAAGACTGTGTAGCAGATAAATAGGAGTCTCTAAAACATGACTGCACCAAATCCCAGAAACTTTGAATATATTATTTTTATACTAAAGGAGGGGGCATTAAAGGTAGTAGATGGAATATTTTGCTAATCAGCTGACTTTTAAAAAATGTTTATATCTTTAATGTCCACATTTAATCCCTGTAGAGAGAACAAAAATAGTACAATGATCTCCCTTTTAGATTAAAAGTTGGAACATAATTATGCAGATGGTCCTAGAATGCAGAAGAAAAAGGAAAAATGGTTGGAATCAGGGAAATTTTTGGAGATGATCTGCAATGCTGCCTGTGGAGATGGAGAAGGGGCCATAAGAAATGCTTGTGGCCTTGAGAACCTGGGAGAGGAGAGAAAACAGATTCTCTCCTGGAGCCTCCAGAAGGAACTGGCCCTGCAGACAACTCGATTTTAGTCCATTGAGACTAATTTCAGACTTCTGACCTCCAAAACACTAAGAGCATGAATGTGTTTCTTTTATACCACCAAGTGCAGTATTTTATTACAATAGCCACAGGAATGTCATACAGACATTTCCCCAAAGTTTTTATTTAAAAAAAATATTTTTATTGATTTCAGAAAGGAGAGGGAGAGAAAGACAGAAACATCAATAATGAGAGAGAATTATTGATTGGCTGCCTCATGCATTCTCCACACTGGGGATTGAGCCTGCAGTCCAGGCATGTACCCTGACCAGAAATTGAACCTTGACCTCCTGGTTCATAAGTCCATGCTCAACCACTGAGCCATGTCAGCCAGGCCAAACTTTTTTTTCTGGAGGAACTGAAATATTAGCTTCTCAATTAATTCACTTAGCTTCCCTTGGTTAAGGATATTTTGTATTAAAATCTAACCTTAAGTAGAAGTAAAATATCTAAAGTCAATTTGGAGATTATGCCCCATCAGTTGGTACAGTGAATTCCCTATAGTGTCTTTGTGCCTGAATTTCTACATTCCTTTATGTCACTTCAATTCAACCATTTATTCTTTTAATTTCTATCCTACCCAAATTTCTCACAAATTTTCTTTCAACATAAAATATGGGATTATTAATGAGTTCATTTGTATATATGTGTGAGTGCACTTATTTTTAATCATCTACACATGCACACATGTATACACATAGATATATTTCTTACTTGTAAGAGCGTTCATGGACTTAACAAGTATTATCAAACAATTCATTTATTTCTAACAACAGTCATCTGAATTAGGTTTATTATCCCACTACCATCACAGATAAGGTAAAGAGGCTCAGGGTGACTGCATTTTTTATAGTTATATACCAAAGCAATGATAGCTTTTGTGTACTTTGTTGGAATTATACAGACACAGACCCATGCAGTATGCATTCTTAATTTTTGCATGGCTCTTTAAACTCAGCAAATTTCATACCTTATTTTTAATATTTGTTGGTAATATGCTTTTTAAATTCTTTTTTTTTATTATTACATAAGTTTTACAGAGATTAGTACATATATCTCTTTTTCCCCCTGCCCTTCCCCCAGCCTCCCCTACCCCCCAGTGTTCTGTGTCCATTAGTTATGCTTAAATGCATGCACCAAAGTCCCTTGGCTGATCTGTTACCCCCCACCCCCAATGTTCCTATCCTTGTTGCTGTAATTTGACAGTCTGTTTGATGCTGCTCTGCCTCTGTATCCATTTTCGTTCACCAGTTTATAATGGTTATTATTATCCATAGATGAGTGAGGACATGTGGAATTTTTCTTTCATTGACTGGCTTATTTCACTTAGCATTATGTTCTCCAGTTCCATCTATGCTGCTGCAAATGATAAGAACTCCTTCCTTTTTACAGCAGCATAGTATTCCATTGTGTAGATGTACTACAGTTTTCTAATCCATTCATCTACTGATGGGCACTTAGGCTGTTTCCAAATTTTAGCTATGGTAAATTGTGCTGCTATGAACATAGGGATGCATATGTCCTTTTCTGATTGGTGTTTCTGGTTTCTTAGGATATATTCCCAGAATGGGATCACAGGGTCAAAAGGGAGATCCATTTTTAATTTTTTGAGGAAACTCCATACGGTTCTCCACAGTGGCTGCACCAGTCTGCATTCCCACCAGCAGTGCACGAGTGTTCCTTTTTCTCCGCATCCTCTCCAGCACTTGTCGTTTGTTGATTTGTTGATGATAGCCATGCTGACAGGTGTGAGATGGTACCTCATTGTTGTTTTGATTTGCATCTCTCAGATGATTAGTGACTTTGAGCATGTTTTCATATGTCTCTTGGCTTTCTCAATATCCTCTTTTGAAAAGTGTCTATTTAGGTCCTTTGCCCATTTTTTGATTGGATTGTTTGTCTTCTTTTTGTTAACTTGTATGAGTTCCCTATAAATGTTGGAGATTAAACCTTTATCAGTGATAACATTGGCAAATATGTTCTCCCATGTAGTGGGTTTTCTTGTTGTTTTGTTGATGGTTTCTTTTGCTGTGCAG
>PVJC01055811.1:0-10086 GCA_004026665.1 Murina feae
TTTTTGACTTGCTTCTTGCGATCCTCTCGTCTGCTGTTGGATCTCTGTATGTTATTCTTTATTTCAGTCAGTGCATGCTTAATTTCCAGCTGGTTCTCTTTCATATGCTCAAGAGTTTCACTAAATTTATCGGCAGTCTCTAGAATATTCTTGAAAAGTCTTATAACCGTGGTTTTGAACTCCATATCCAGTCGTTTGCGTTCCTCCATTTCTGTCTTTTGTGATTTGCTTCTTAGTCTCCGCATTCTGGCTTTCTGTGTTAGGTGTCCTATAGGGCCCAGTGGTTCAGCCTCCCCAATCACCTGGGGTGGACACTCTTGCTGTATGCCTTTGAAGGCTGGGTGCACAGTCTTGTAGTTATCACTGGGCGGTATCAGTGGGAGGAAATGATCTGTGGGCTTTTCTCCTTGTTGTTTGGGGTTTGGATCTTTTGGAGTTCTGCCCCGGCTGCAGGCTGGCAGGCACCCAGCTTGGGCGGGGTTGTAGGTGGGGTGGGATGGGGTCTCAGAGTCACAGGGCAGAGCACTCCACAATGGCTGCTTTTCCGCGGCTGAGTCTGCGCGCGCCCCTCAGTCCCCAAATCTCCGCGCCAGTGACTCCTGCGAATGGCACTGGCCGAAAATTGCTAGTCTTCAGCCCCGCTGCCTCGCAGCCCGCGCTGCACTCTTTGCGACCCCAGGAGTCCACAATCTCCTCTCTAGCTGCGAACCCGACCGAGCGCAGCCGCCGCTCCCCTTCACCCGCACCGCCACGGCTCCGCGCCACGGCCTTCGTTCCGCGCGTCCCTCGGTACCTTTCAGTTTTGGCGCAGGGAGCTTCCACTCAGTCTCAAAGCACTCCTTCTCTTGCCTTCTGGTTGCAAAGCCTCCCCTCCCTTGGTTCTGGAGGATGGCCATTTACCTGTGTAGTTGTATTTAAAAATATAGTTGTGGAGGCTGCGGATTTAGGTATATACCTCATGCAGCCATCTTGGTTCCTCCTCGCTTATCAACTTTCTTAAGTGCTGATTTAGAGTTCAGCTTTCTTGGTTCGCTAAGTCATATACGTTGCAGCTTGGAAAACTGAGATGTGATTATCTTCATTCTCTGAATTTACAGATGTCTTTTAAAAAGTCACTTGTTTTTCCTTCATGGGTTATGAAATGGGGAGTAAAGGTAATTGAGAGGGTTTAATCTATCATTAGGATTGGAAGTCTGTAAATTCATTCTGTTATCATATTTGCACCTTCTTCAATTTAGATGGATCATGACCTTAAACATCTTAATTGAGGTAGCGATGCCATTGGGGTGTGAAGGCAATCTATTCCCTTTGAGAAGTGTTCCTTTTTTGTTGTTTTTTTTTTTATTTCTTAATAATGTATGCAAACTATTTTTTTTTACTATTGCTTAAAATATTACAAAGAGTAGTACATATGTCCCCTTCCCCCCCTTGAGCTTCCCCCAGCCTCCCCTACCCCCCAGTGTTTTGTGTCCATTGGTTATGCTTACATGGATGCATAGAAGTCTTTTGGTTGATCTCTTTCCCCTGCCCCCCCCAATCCTCCCCGGGCTTCCTGCTGTAGTTTGAGTCTGTTTGATGCTGCTCTGCTTCTGTACCTATTGTTGTTGTTTTCAATGCAATGATTTAATAGCCTACTAAGTGGAAGAGGTGTTAGAGAATGGGAAGTATAATATCTTTACATTTAATTTACATGTTTACAATGATAACTCGGGATTATCAAGAAAACTGTAAATTATTTTAAGTATTTTGTTTCACAATAGCACATTTTTAAATTATTGTTACTGGAATCTTTAAATATTTTTAATTATTGAAAGAATAAGAAATTCTATGAAGAAATAAAAGTCCAGGGCAGTAAATGTCTTGCCAAATTTGTAATTTTGTTCCTGTTTTTCTGGACTCTTTTTTTTGTACTCACACGACCACCCAGATTTCTAGTTTCCCAGTCTTTTCTATCATAGTTCTTAGTAAGCCTGGACATACTTTATATATTTGCATATTTATTCATTTTTTATCTCTGTACTTTCTTCCCCAATAAAATATAAGTTCATGAGATCAGATTACCTGTCTAGATTGCTTTTTTCATTCTTTTAAGTACTTTATAGTGTTATCTCTAGGACTAAACAGTGGTTGGACTTAATATTAAATAAACTATGGAATACAATTGTATAACCACTGTGTGTATTTATTTCTTTTGTTTTTTTTTTAAATTTTGTTTTGTTTTGTTTTTAAATCAAAATGACTACATTTTATTATATTGATCTCCACTAAGTGTGGTTATTCTTCTATTTGAAGACTCATCCAACAGTATTGTTTTTATTGTGAATGCTATTGATAAATGTAATTTCTTATTCTTTCAATAATTAAAAATATTTAAAGATTCCAGTAATAATAATTTTAAAATGTGCTTTTGTGAAACAAAATACTTAAAATAATGTACAATAGTCTTGATAATAACAAGTTATCATTGTAAACATGTAAATTATACCATATCTTTTTTTCATTATCACTTAAAGACAAAAAGAGAAGTAACATACAGTCCACTGTATCTTTTCAAGTAAGAAAAAAAAAACTTTTATAAAACCAGAACAAAATATATTTTTGTATTATAGTCTAAATTTATTTAGCAGAATTTAAGTTAAATATTAAATGACTTGGTATTTTTAAAAATCTACTGCAGGAGCAGTGCACAAAATTCGTGCATGGGTAGGGTCCCTAGGCCTGGCCAGCGATCAAGGCCAATTCAGAGCCTTCTGGCTGCCAGCTGGGGCTTCCCTTCTCCAGATGTCAGCTGGGGCCTGCCTTTGTTCTGTGTCACCCCCTGGTGGTCAGCACACATCATAGCAAGCAATCGAACTCCCAGTCTCCCAGTTGACCTTTTGAGGGGACAATTTGCATATCAGGCTTTTATATATATAGACTAGAGGCCCAGTGCATGAATTCATGCATGGGTGGGGTCCCTTGGGGTAGCCTGTAGGGATCAGACCTGAGCTAGCACCCCCAGACTTGTAGCCTCAGTTCATGCCCCCAGCCTCGCAGCCTCGCAGCCCTGCCTGTCATCCCACCGTGTCCTGGTTCCACCCCCTCATCTGCTCTACCATCCCACCTGCAGGGCAATCGATCAGGGATGCCCCCCCATACCCCCACCCAGCTCCCTCAGTGCCTAGGAGCCGGGCAGTGGCCTTGCCCCCTGATGCAGCCACTGGTTGCTATCTGCAAGGCAATTGGAGGGGCGATTGCGCCCCCACTTGCACCCACCTTGGCCTGGCACCACTCGCTCACCTGCTCCACTATCCCACTGCAGGGTTCATTGGGGTCAGTGATGCCTCCACTGCTGCCTGCTGCTAGCACCGTGTTACCATGTTCCATGCCGCCCCTGGTGGTCAGTGCATGTCATAGCGAGCAGTCCAACTCCTGGTAGAACTCCTGGTCGAACAATTTGCATATTAGGCTTTTATTATACAGGATACTATTCAGATGCATAGTACAAGATTACACGAAATGCTTTTGTGTTTGGTGTTTTACTTAAAAATATTGTACTTTAATCAGTTACCAGATGGCATGTTTTAGTGAAGACAATGTGTGGAGAAGAACAAAGAGTAGCCATGCCATATTTATTAAATGAATATTAATTTATACATCAAGGACCTTTCATTTATCATTCTAGTTGACAGATGAAAGAACACATAAAGAAGTTTAAATCATTTACTAAGGAGAATATAAACCAATTTGCCTCTTTTGCTTGACTTTTGTTTCTTGAAAATCTTAAACATTTTTAGCTTAACATTTTCTTGAGGGTGGGAAAGAAAGATCTTAACCTGATTTTCCAAGTTTACACAGATCCCTTTTAGCATTCATGGGATTACTGAAAGCCAACAATTTCTTACATCAGATTCATGGGGCACAAACTACTAAAATATTTAGTTTTTTGGGGAAAAAAAGATAAATGAACAGTCAGAGCAGTTATAGAGCTCCAGTGGAACAGAAGTGCAATGATGGGGGGACTTGGGCAGCAGCAGAAGAGAAAAGGATGGTAAGTGAAAGAAGGACATGATCTTTGGTAAATCTTTTTCACCCTCTGCTCCAATAAGAAACTAAGGCTGTGAGATATTTTTTTTTAAATTTAGGGAACCTTGATTTCAAAATATTGCTGCGTGCTCCTGAAAGTTTTCTGCACTTTTCCAGTGACATTAACCGACAATAATTTACTATGTTCCATGAAGTTCTAATTCTTGATGTGCACTAAACTGTATACTACTTAGATGTCTGGAACACAGTGGTTAAATACGGATTGTAAAATTGAACTGGGGAATCTGTGTGGCCTTAAGAAAGGCACTGAACTTCTCTGAGCCTCAGCACAGAGGAGAATGTGAGAACACACCTACTGACGGGTAATTGTACAGAGCAGACTTGCCGCTGCGTGTAAAGCATTTAGAACAGTCCTTAGCCGGTGCAGAAGGCACAGTATATCCACAGGGTCTCATTCTGTCTTAACGTATTTCATACCCAGATTATCCCTTTATGCCGATCTACTTTAATCTCCTTCTGCATTCTGTTTTCTAGCAGATTAAAGGTTTTTAAAGTTTCTTGAGAAACCTAAGGCTCCCCCCACCCCTTTTTAAAATTTCAAATATTGTTTCCATCCAACTTTTCAGTGCTTGGCTCCACTGTACAAAAATATGCTCCTTGAATCTTTTTGCTTCTAATCTTTTGTCCATGCAATTTTCTCTCCCTGAATTAACTTCCTTTTCAGTTTCCACCTTGCTAAATTGGCCCCAGAACAAATGTCACTTCTTTAAAAAGCCTGTGCTTTTTCACAAATTGAATGTCTCTCTTTCAATTGAATCTACTGTAATATTCCCATGTGTCATCTATCATACTTTGTCTTGCAAAATCTTTGTGATCTAGGAATGTTTTTTTTAAACTGTGTGTCACGGATCCTGGGTCTGCAGACATATTCTCCATTTTTCTGAGAAATTATATATTTTGTATTTTACTTTGGATGATGGTTTTAAAAAATAATGTAAGCATGTCCTGTGTCCCTATATGACATCCTTGTAAAAATATTGATGTGTATTTCTACTGCCCACATTTGCATTTGTGTTTACGATCACCTTCACAAGAGGTGAAGGGCAGAAAACGTCACTTGGCACAGTGAGACAGGTTTCACAAAATTGTAAATAGGGAAGAGTCCTGGGTGAAATTGTGTCTCTGCATATCATAAAGCAAGAGGTCACCAAGTAACTGGAACTCTCAGTGCCACATTCCCATGGTAAGTAGATGTTTTGGTGGCATTTTAATTTTGTATATACTAATTATCCACACTTCACTGGCGATAAGTGTAGCAGTAAATATCCAAAGAGTATATGTGTTTTCTCTTTTCATACTATAACTGGAGGGGTACTGTTATACTGATTGGTCCATCAAAATAAAGAACAATTTTGTTGTTAATAAGAATATTAAAAGAAGTGACAATTACGGTGACTCAAGCGATGACTCTATTATTGAATGTAATGTCAGCAAATTAGTTTCAACAAATTCACATAATATAAATCATAAAACTAATCTATAACACTAAACAGTCATATTTAACTAATTTATTGATTTTGCTGTTTATTATTTTTAAATTTATTATTTTATTCAGTAATTATTTATTGTCTTGCTTTGTAAAAACCAATTATTTAGTGGCTAGAAATAGAACAGTGAATCAATAGAAATCCTTTTCCCTGTACATATTTTTACTGTAATGAAAGAGGAGACAGTCACCAATATGAATATGTAAGATATATAGATTAGTGATAAGGAGAAAAACCAAAATAAGGAAACAGATGCAATTTTAAATAACATGGTCAAGAAAGGTCTCCACTGAGTAGGTGAAATTCCATTGAAGATCTGAAGTAAGTGTGAAATATGGATAACCAGGGGAAGAACATTCCTGGCAGTGGGAAATAGAAGGCCCTGATGTCCTGTGCCTACATATTTGACAAAATTGATGAGGTGTGTGGGGCTGGAGAGATTGAAATAAGCAACAGAACAAAATTATTTAACATTGGAGGTAAAAATTGGTCTATGTATATGTAGGGTCTTGTGAATCATAGGAAGGATCTTGGTTTTTATTCTAAGGGCAATGAGAGCCATTGGACAGGTTGTAGCACAGAAATGTACTCTGATTCATATTTCACCAGGATTTATCTGTCGTTGTGTTGAGCATGAACTTGAAGGCGGCAAGGATAAAAGCAGGGAGGCATGTTGAGAACCTACATTTGGTGGGAGGTGCCAGTGTATGGAACCAGGACGGGAGCAGTGGGGGTGGTGAGAGAAGCTTCTATTCTAGATCTAGTTTGAAGATAAAGCCTGCAGAATTTGCTGATGGACTGGATGTGGGAAATGAGAGATAAAGAGAAGTGTATTTTTTCACTTGAAATTTTAGAAAAATGTAGTTGTCATTCACTGAAAAAGGAAAGACTTCAGAAAAAGTAGGTTTGGGAATAGAGTGGAATGTCAGAAAATCAATTTTGCATATGCTGTTTAAGAAGACACTTTAACATCCAGTGGAGATATCTTTTGGTTTTGGGAGTTGCGTAACACTTATAATTATAAAGTTATACCTTTGTATTTAATATATAACTCCTCTTAAGATCACAATTTAAGCCAATGGGTATATACCGGACTTTTTCTCCTTTAAAAGGTATTAAGTCATCATTTGTTTTGTGAATAACACTACTGCAAGGAATTAGAGCTCAAGGTACTTGAGGTCATATAAACCAATATTTTAATTTTGATTCAATGATATTTCAAGATATGTGTCTTTATATGAGTAATTTCTTTGGGCTTTTATATGCATTTCTAAAAGTAGATATAGTAGTATCTAGATGATAAAATTGTAAAAATTAAATTATATAATTTCCATAAAATATATAACCCAATTTCTTTAGTGCTACTTAATTGATGACCAAGAGAAATGCACTTCTCTTTCCTAAAACTGTCTGCATAAGTCTGAAAAAAAAGGCAGACTTTTATTTGGAGATCCTATAGAGTGGGTCCAGTCAAGATGTGAGCAGTTAGAATAGAGAGAAGAACCATGTATATATTTGAGGGTGGAGAATGAGGGATTCATACTCCAAGAAGCATGAATCAAAGCCAAAAATTTAGACATGGTGTGGAGGCCAAGGGAGAACCATATTAGGTAGATAAAAGCAAATTGTGCATATAGGAGAACTTCTCAGGCTCAATAAAGATGCAAGAGGCCATGCATATAACGGATATTAGGTAGAAAAATGTTAGATATCACCATTTACTGAATATCTCTTTAAGAAGCAAAGTAATAAGTACTATCTTATGATATCTTTGTAATATGACATAGCTGTTCAAAATCATAGAATGAAATTCAAACACAGGTCTTATATATTTAGTAACTTTTTTCATAAATTCATGGGATTGATATGTTCCTGGGTAATTTAATAAAATTATATATGCACATGTTAAATAAACATATACATACATATGCATTATATATCTATACACACACATACATACATAAAATAGTTGCTGTTTTTTGTGATGTTATTTTCTAAATATTAAAATTCAAGGTAAGTTTGAGAGAAACTGGAGAGACAGTTAAGTTTAGTAAAGAATCTGAAGACAGGTTCTCCACATATTTTCAGGTCACAATGAAGACTGCTTCAAGATCTGTGAAACAGACATTTCTTCCTGTCTGGGCTCTTAATTTTGGGGAAAGGAAGCAGGGTCTTTACAGTTGACTTTTAATGGAGAAGGATGGCAGTACCTTGGTGCAAACAGGGAACAGCTCCTTTTCATTTACTATTCCTCCCAGGATCTAGCTTACAGAGCCAGCACTGAGAAGTCAGAAAGATTTCAATCAGTGTCCCACTCCCCGTAGTCACATAATTAGCTCTTCACATCGAGGGAGTCCTCAATTCACTTTTGATGGGTTGATCTGTATCCTGCTGTGGTTTCTCAGCAGTTCATCTAATTAAAAATGCCAGCATGTGCTTTGGAAGATGGTAGACAATGAAGTCAGCTCAATCCAAAGACAAATAAAGTAGCTGAACTTTCCATGCTGAAGTAGGAATGTATCACTGAAGGGTTTCATGGGCACCAAAACCCTAAAAGTCACCATACTGAGTTGTAACTAAAGATCACTCAGTATGAAATTCTGTCTTATCAGTGAGAGTAAGAGGTAATCTGAAAGAGAGTTGAGTTGTCATTAATTATAATAATCTAAAAAGTGTAAGAATGTAACACCAAAAATTTCCTCAACTTCTAATTATTTTTATTAAATATTTTGAGTGTAATTTTCAACTGCCATTATATCATAAATTCACGAGGCACTATATATAATACTATTTTAATTTCCTTAAGTTTATTTACTTTAAAAGATAAATGCTAGTACTCTATTCCATAATTGAATGGAAAAAAATTGTTCTTTTTTTTATATATCATACTAGGGGCCTGGTGAACAAAAATTTGTGCACTTTGGAGGTCCCTCAACCTGGCCTGTCCCCTCTCACAGTTTGGGACCCCTCTAGGGATGTCCACCTTCTAGCATGCCTGGTCAGCCTGGGTGAGGGGCTGATGGCTGTTTGCAGGCTGGCCAAGCCCCCCAGTGTGGACCCTCACCCCACTGGGGTGTGGCCAGACTGAGTGACAGGCTGAGGGCTGTTTTCAGGCTGCCCACAGCCCATTCAGGTTTTGTCACTATTGGGGTGCCTGAGAAGCCTGGGTGAGGGGCTGGGGGGCATTTTCAGGCTGCCCACAGTCCTTTCACATTTTGGGGCCCTACTACAGTGCCTGGCCAGCCTGGGTGTGGGGGTGATGGTTGTTTGCAGGCTGGCCAAGACCCCAGTGTGGACACTCACTCCATTGGAGTATGGCCACCCTGGGTGATGGGTTGAGGGCCATTTTCAGGCTGTCCACAGTCCCTTCAGGTTTTGGGTCCCTACTGGAGTACCTGGCCAGCCTGGTTGAGGGGCTGATGCTCTTTGCAGGCTGGCCAAGCCCTCTAGTGGGGTTCCTCACCCCATTGGGGTGTGGCCAGCCTGGGTGCAAGCCTGAGGGCTGTTTTCAGGCTTTCAGGCTGCCTACAGCTCCCATTGACCCAATGTCCCAGCAAGGCTGGCTGGAAGCAGGTTTCTGGAGTTTATTTATCTTCTATAATTGAAACTGTTGCTAAAAGCTGAGGCCTAGGCAGGCAACAAAGCCTCCTGTTGGCTTCAGCTCTGGGGCTTCTATAATTGAAAGAATGCTGCCTTAGTAGAGGCCTAGGCAGACAGTTTCCTCCATCACTGGTGCAAGGGAAGCCTCCTGTTTGCTTCAGCTCTGAGGCTTCTATAATTGAAACAATGTTGCAACTATTGCCTGAGCCTGGAGAAGCCCAGCCGCCTAGGCAGACAGTTTACTCCTGGTGTAATGGAAGCCTCTGCTTACTCCAGCTTTGTGACTGCCGGCCTCCATCTTGGCTGGGTTAATTTGCATACAACTGCTCTGATTGGCTGGTGGGCGTGACTTAGGCATCCTGTAGAAATGGTCAATTTCAATATTACTCTTTTATTAGATTAGATTATTTATAATTAATACATATGTAAGATATTATATAAAATCTAAACTAATAAAAGCAGAATAGTAAAATTAACTGTTTCTCCGGGACGCCCAACAGCCAATCAGAGTGACTGTATGCAAATTAAGCCAGCCAACATGGTGGCCGCCACTCACAGACCTGAGTAAACGTTTAGGCAGCGTCTGTTGCAGCAGGAGCGAAAGGGAAACTATCTGCACTCCACTCGCTTAGCCTGCCTCAGAGCAAAACACATTTGCAACACATTTGCAACATAAGGAGCTGAAGCCGGGCCTGAGTCTAAAAGTAACAATTGTTTCATTATAGAAGCCGCGAGGTGAGGCAGAGGAGGCTTCCTTAGTAAAAGGCCTCGCCTTAAAGGAACAGCATCAATTATAGAAGATAAACAAACCCCAGCCCTTAAAGGAACAGCATCAATTATAGAAGATAAACAAACCCCAGCCCTTAAAGGAACAGCATCAATTATAGAAGATAAACCCCAGCCCTTAAAGGAA
>PVJC01055812.1:0-10083 GCA_004026665.1 Murina feae
CATCCATGCTGTTGCAAATGGTAAGAATTCCTTCTTTTTTACAGCAGCATAGTATTCCATTGTGTAGATGTACCACAGTTTTCTAATCCATTCATCTGCTGATGGGCACTTAGGCTGTTTCTAAATCTTAGCTATGGTAAATTGTGCTGCTATGCACATAGGGGTGCATATATCCTTTCTGATTGGTGTTTCTGCTTTCTTGGGATAGATTCCCAGAAGTGGGATCGCAGGGTCAAATGGGAATTCCATTCTTAATTTTGAAGAAACTCCATACTGTCTTCCATAGTGGCTGCACCAGTCTGCATTCCCACCAGCAGTGCAGGAGAGTTCTTTTTTCTCCGCATCCTCTCCAGCACTTGTCGCTTGTTGATTTGTTGATGATAGCCATTCTGACAGGTGTGAGATGATACCTCATTGTTTTGATTTGTATCTCTCAGATGAGTAATGACTTTGAGCATGTTTTCATATGTCTCTTGGCTTTCTGAATGTCCTCTTCTGAAAAGTGTCTATTTAGGTCCTTTGGCCATTTTTTTTATTGGATTGTTTATCTTCCTTTTGTTAAGTTGTATGAGTTCCCTATAAATGTTGGTGATTAAACCCTTATTGGAGATAACATTGGCAAATACGTTCTCCCATGCAGTGGGCTTTCTTGTTGTTTTGTTGATGGTTTCTTTTCAACCTGCATTTATTTATTCTATGTCCTAAGCAAGTTGTCCAGCCTTTCTGTCTCTTCTTCCTCCATCTATTCATTGGGGAAAGCAGAATGAAGACCTTGTTGTTTTTTATTTAGATACATGTGAGTGTTGCAAAAGGTACTAAATACTTATATCCTGTGAATATAGGGAAAAACAATATTTCGTAAGTGCAATCTTCATTGCTTCTGATTTTCACATAAAAGCATACCAGGTTTTATTGAAGTTCACTTTATTACATTTCACAGATCTTGGGTTTTTTACACATGGAAGACAATGCCCTCCACCAGTAAAAAGATTACAACTTGCTTTATTGTAATTCATGCTCTCTTACGGTGGTCTGGAACTTAACCCATGTTATCTCCGAGGTACACTTGTACCAGGCCAGGAAGATGTATTTTTTTTAATGGTTTTCTTTATAAACAACTTTATTAAGGTATAATGTCATACAGTAAATTACACATATTTGAATTGTACAATTTTATGTGTTTTACATGTATAAACCACTGAAACCATCAGCACAATCTAAATAATATATCCGTCACCCACAAAAGTTTCCTCTTGCCCATTGTAATCCTTAGACCCCTGTCATTCATTCATTCATTCATTCATTCATTTATCTGGCTGCTGTCTTTTAGGCAACCACTAATTTACTTTCTGTCACTAGGTAAGTTTGCATTTCCTAGCATTTTATCTAAATGGAATCTTACTGTAGGAGCTTTTTTGGTTGGGTGTTGGAGGAGCTTCTCTCACTCATCATAATTGAGAGCCATCTTTGTTTTTGTAAATGTCAATAGTTTGTTCCTTTTTAATTGCTGGGCACTATTTCATTGCCTGGATATACAGTAATTTGTTTATAGCTTCACCAGTTAAGTGGCTACTTGGGTTGTTTTTATTTTCATAGTGTTAATTTCACATTGCCTTGTTCTTCTCCAGTTTATTTGAATTAAAAAAAAGTAATTATTTGGTGGCCAAATCTTCTACCTACAGTGTAACCAGGAGATGATAGGGATACAATATGTTTGTATTGGGACTTTATCTTTGCGCAATATATGAATTGTTTTCTGAGTGAAACATGTTATGGCCTTTTTGAAAATGTGAAATGTATGCATTGACTTTTTAGTGGGTTTTCTCTCTTGATGTGTACATATCTAGTCATTTTAAGCTTTACTAAATCTTTAAAGTTTACTATTTATATATTACTATTTAGGGATTGATAATAATAACTCATGCACCTTAAGTAACCTACTTATTAAGCAGCAAAATAGAGATCTATGAAGTTAAGCCTAATGTTAAAGAACTCCCTTTTGTCAGTAAATGGAGAGTACCACTTATATCTAATGCTGACTGATGTAGCACATTTTCAAAGTCTTTTTTTTTCTATCGTAGCAAAGCAGTGCTTTGTGTTCATTATGATATTGACATTTTGTGCTTGAATAAATCACAGCTGGTAACTAAAATCGGAT
Source organism: Murina feae (assembly GCA_004026665.1). Lineage (NCBI taxonomy): Eukaryota > Metazoa > Chordata > Mammalia > Chiroptera > Vespertilionidae > Murina > Murina feae. Next base: position 2,159 of record PVJC01055812.1, read on the forward strand.
AGGCTTATGTTAGTTACAGGATAATATGTAGAATATTGTAGTTGCAGTATCTTGGGCACCTAAAAGTTCAATTGTGTTATTATTTTGATTTAGTATATAGTTAGAAAAGATTGGGATTTTTTGTTTTGCAGTTTAAAAAAAATTCTTAATTTACATGTGATAGAATTTACTCTTTTAGGTATAAATTTCATGAGTGTTGACCAGTGCATTGATTGTATAAACACCATCGCAATTAGGATACAGAACAGTTCCATCAAACCCCGCACCCCCATGCCCTCCAGTTTCCTTCTACTACCCTTTGTAATGACCCTCCACCACTCCACCCACAGTAATCAATGATCTGTTCTCCATCTCTAGAATTTTTGCATTGAAAGGATTAGATTTTAAGACAATTGCATTAATGATTATCAGAAGCTTTTTCCGATGGAAAACAGTAGTTATCATAGTGTGGCTTGGGTTGATTATGTACTGTCTCCTTGGGCTCTCTGTGATAATGATTACTAGAGACCCAATACACGAAATCTGTGCATGGGTAGGGTCCCTAGGCCTCATCAGTGATAATGGCCAATTGGGGCTTTCCTTCCCGCAGATTGCCACCTGCCAACCAGGGCCTTCCTTTGTTCCACGCTGCTCCCTGGTGGTCATAGTGAGCAGTTGAACTCCTGGCTGATTGAACTCCTGAGGGGACAAATTGCATATTAGTCTTTTATTATATAGAAATGGTTAACAGAGACTGAGCACTCACTGTGCCCAGGTTCTTGGCCAAATATTACATATGTGATCTCACAGTGATCCTCACAGGACCCTTGAGATAAAAAACTACAGAGACTTAGAGGAGTTGAATAGCCTGTCAGAGGTCACATGAAGGGCAAAATTTGAACACATGTCTATTTTACTAGAATCTGAGGACTTTACTTCCCCATGTGGTGGTTCTTATGTCTGTTTCTGACAAATATTAAAAAATAGACATTGTCTATTATGAAGCGTCCTGTACAGTTCTGGGTGGGGATTTTCTGTGGGTACATCAGGAAGGGGAAGCCCATTCATGGGTCAGTGTCATGACTGGGTTAAGGGTATGGAGTGACTGTTCTGTGGAATTAGTCATGATAGAGGATTTCAATATTTGACCAACATTTAAAAACAGTAGGAAAAAAAGACCTAATTTCATTTTTTTTGGCCATTTTGCATTATCCTGCTTCATTGTTGGAGCTCCTCAGTTTTTTGTTTCTATTTTGTTTTTCTTTTTTTTATAAGCTGGCATTGGCTTTCAAAGTTGCCATGTGAATAATAGGAAAAGGTGGTTCTTTTTTACACTGAAGTTGCCTTTTTAAACTTTATCTAGGCTGTCACCAACAAGATCTTTGTTCATTTGTCATTTTTCCTTGATATTTTGGTAAAGTTTATAATTCCTTCCTTGATGGATTTTTTTTGTGTGTGTGTGTGATAAAATTGGCTGGGGAAAAGAGAATGAAATGATTTCTCATTCTTGAGTTATAGTTACTTCTTCAGAAGTTCTCGGCCTTTGTTGTTTTCAGTTTCTGCTCCCATAGCCAATGAAAGTATTTTTAAAGATGATTGGAGAAAGTATAATAATTTTCTTGATAAAATTTAAAATCCAGAGATTAGAAATCTGAAGTTATTTTCTTAATCTGGAGTGGTTGCTTTGGCTTTGTTACACAGCCAGCAACGCTAAAAGGAAGACAAATGTGAATTTCAGAGTGCATTGGATTTTCCCACCAAATAATCTAGAAGGTCATTGACTTTCTTTATTAGAATTTATCTCTGCTTTGTATTTAAATGACAGGACAATCATGTGATGTTGTTTAATCTACTTCCATTCCCTCCCCAAATTAATTTTCTTAAGGATCTTAGGATCTTTCCCTTTTTACTAAAGACACACATGCACACATATTTTTGGTGGGGTCTTACTCTGTCAAAGTCTCCTCTGTGAAAGAATGCCTGTTTTCAGGCCATAGAAAGTGGGTTCAGGAGTGATGAAATAGAGAATGAGACCAATATTTTGTGAGATTTATAATATACTTGTCAGCATGCTTATGCAAGTTATATGCTTGTAGATATTTGGAAAATTGACCTTTTTGAAGATTGTCTTGATATTCTGAAAAATATGCAAGAAAATAAAAATTTCACTGAATTTATACTTGAACTCGCAGCTCTGATAGCAAGGCTTTTTAACCCCAGGCACTGAGCATGCTGCTCCCTCCTGAAAGCAACTTTAAGGGCCTAGCAAAGTAACTTTTTAAGATGCATACTTGCTTGTTGTGTGTGTGCACATTTACTTCGTAGTGACCAGTAAAACAAGTCTAGAAAAACCTCAAGATGTTCCCAGGTTTAAAACCTAATACAGAAGCTAATGCTATCTTTTTTATTAAAATGAATGTTAGAATATCAGTATTTTAAAGAGAAAAGAAATTATGTATTGTAGAACTTACATCTGTGGCCCAAACTTAAATCACATATGTGATCTGTTGCCTATTATTTTCAATACAAAGCACTTTGATCTTCTGTTTGCATGTTTATATGTTTCTCAACTTTGGCTTCATGATACATATAGCTTAAGTGTTATTTATGTTGAAATAGGCTCAGTGCTTTGACTTCCTTTTAAGAAATCCTAATGTGGGATTTGAGAATAGTAAAGATGCATTAGATAGATAGGTATAAATCTAAAAAGATGATAGCACAGTCTGTAGCTGTTATGTAGTAGCCACAACAGACTCAAATCAGCAAACTTTTGATGCATACCTGTGCCATCCACCAGGTATCAAAGAGGACAAGAATGGACCTCAGGAAGCTTATAGTCAGGGGAGAGAGACTGAGATTTGAGTTATGTGTAATTGGGTGAGCTAAGTGTGAAAGTAGAGGTAGCAGAAGGTGCAGATGTGGCCTGGAAAAGGAAGCCATTCACTCTGGACATTCTTGGATAGCTCCAAGGAAAGGTGGCATCTGAGTTGGGTTTCTGAGGATAACTTGCCTTAGGAGAGAAGACATCCTGTAGTGCAGCATGCCTGGGAGAAGGTGGGAGAGCCAGAGCAGCATATTCAAGGACACATGTCAGAAATTGGCTATGTGGAAGTATTGAAGGTGCCTGAGTCGTGAGATGGAGGTGTCGACAGGTGCTGTCAGAGGGCCTTTGATGCTGAGGGAGACCCCAATGAGGAGTTTTGAGTAGTTGACTCCTGCTCAGGTACCTCTAGTGATGGATTTTGGGATGGAGAAGTGCAGGGATGGAGAGAGGAGATATTTGAAGAGGATATGGTTGTGGAGGAACCTTTATGATAACCAGGTCTGGGATCTCCTAGCAAATAATGATTTTACTTTCCCGTGGGACAGTCGTTGGCTGTCATCCCTTGTGTCCCAGATGACAATGTATGCATGCAGTAAGAGAAGAGATCGGAGTGTGTGCTGTCCCCAGGTTCCCTGGTAAATGGTCTTTCTGTATGCTTTTCAGCTTTTATAAAAGGACTAGAGGCCCAGTGCACAAATTCATGCATGGGTGGGGTCCCTTGGCCTGGCTGGCATTTGGGGCTGATTGGGGCTAGCTGGGAAGGGAGACCGCGGGAGGTTGACCAGTTGGGGGGAGGGACTACGGGAGGTTAGCTGGGCATGGGAGTTTGGCTGTGGGAGCACACTACCTACCAGGCATCAGCTCCTGTTGAGCATCTGCCCCCTGGTGATTAGTGCTCATCATAACGGTTGTTTAGGCTTTTATATACTTAGGCTTTTGTACGTATAGACGAGGGGTTCAATGCACGAATTCGTGAATCTTGTAAGGAGCTATGGGCTATGAGGCTGCAGTAGGCACAGGGGCGGGTCTCGGCACATCTCTCCATGCCACCGCCTGGCCCCTCCTGCTGTGGCCCCCCAATCCCTTGTCTGCTGGCAGCCCTGCTCTGGCTGCTGCTCCCATGCACTGACAGCGCCTGCCCTGTTTGCACCTGCTGAAAGTGTGGAGCGATTGGGGCCGGTGCCATCAGCAGGTGTGAGCAGCAGCTGCTGCCCTGATGGCCCATTTGGAGTAGGGGGAGGTGGAGAAGCCCTCAGGGGCAATCAGGGCCAGCAGCTGCCGCTCGCACCTGCTGATGGCACCAAGCAATCAGGACCAGCACCAAGCATTGGCATCAGGTGCGAGTGGCGGCTCTGGCGGCTGTGGGTACAAGTGGGGCTGGTGCTGTCAGTGGGTGCGAGCAGCAGCTCCAGCACCAGAGCAGGTGTGAGAGGCGGCTGCTGGCCCCAATCTTCCCTCAGGAGCAGAGGGAGGTAGAGAAGCCTTGAAAGGCAATTGGGCCCGGCAGCCACCACTTGAATGCATGGTGCCATGCATTTGGGACCGGCGCTGGGCACCAGCAGTTGGTGTGAATGGGGCGAGCACCGGCTGTAGGTGTGAGCACTGGGTGGGACCGCGGCGTGTGAGAGGAAAGAATTTTCACTAACCACCAGAGGTTCGCCCCAATGACAGCAACTGGTGCCCTATCTTGGTCTGACACCCCTGCTCACCTGCTCCACCATCCCGCCATGGCTGATGCTTGCCATATTTCGCGCACGCCCTCTGCTGGTCAGTGCATGTCACAGTGACCAGTTGTTCAGTCGTTTGGTTGTTCCAGTTGTTCTACCGTTTGGTCTATTTGCACATTAGCCTTTTATTATATAGAATTGCATTGTAATAGTTTTGCTATGTCTGGTAAGAAAAAAACCCTCCTTTGTTTTTCTTTTTGCAAGTCCTTTTTTGCTATTCCTTTGATTCCCCATTCAAGGTTGTGGTGGGAATTATGTCAAGCTTTAAGATCAATTTGAGGACTTCTTGCACATATCTTACTAAACTTATTTCTAGATATTTTACAATTGTTTAATGATATCTTAATAGATCTACATTTTCTACCTGCTCCAAGGAAATTGCTTTTAAGATTCACCATTAAGCACATTTGCTACATTTTTATAAATGCTTTATTCAGATAAGAAATTTCTTTTTATTCTTATACTTCTAATGTTTTCTTAAATTTCTATCTGCCTCTATAAAATTGAAATGGTCATGTGCTTTATTTCTACTTCAGTTTTCTTTAATGTGGTGCCTAATTGACCTTGGCAATGCTGCAGGTGACAGATGGTGCTTGTTTGTACTCAGTGAGCTCACAAGATCTTCTCTTGCCCTTGGTTCTCAGATGTGAGACCTTGCCCGTCCCCAGGTTCTTAGTTGAGGAATAGTTGGCATGATTGGAGTAGAAGTAGTTATAAGGCCTCTTTTTGTCCTAAAATTGTGATTTTTTTGAGGTTCCAGACATTGTACAAACAAATGAAAAAATATATACATACTAGTGGCCCAGTGCATGAAATTTGTGCACATTAAAAGGGAATTAATTAGAGGAAATATTTTAATATTGCTTTTTGCCCTTTCTCTATAATAGAAGTGTCAGAGATGAAAGAAAATTAGTAAGATGTATATGAAAATCTTCCTCCTGTAAGAGTCTGGAGCACGCCTCACAACACAGAGTCAAGTTTCCATCCACCCGCGTGCATCTTGAAATCTTGGGAGATCCAGACCAGGCCGGCCCTACCCTGGTCAATCCCCGATGGGTGGGGGCTGTAGCCTGAGGTCCCTTGTGAAGCCCTACTGGGCCCGGGGCACAGTCTCAGGTCCCCTGGCCCGGCGCTTGGGCAGGGGGCATGACCTGAGGTCCCCCATCAAGCCCTGCTGGGTGGAGAGAGCGGCCTGAGGTTGCTGGGCAGGGGAATCAGCCTCAGGTTCCCTGTCCTGGCACCATGCAGCCTCAGGTTCCTGCTGATCGCTTATTATGGGAACCCCGCCTCCACTGTGGGTATAGCCATCTTATGAGACATGACAGAGTGAGGGTCAATTTGCATATTACCTCTTTATAAGCTTGAGAGGTAGAATGCCACATAGTATTTAAAAATGGATTAAAAATATGTAAATGTATTATATATTTCCTTTTTCTCATGCAGCCTATTTTACATTAGCAGACCATATAATTTTGTATAATAATATAGGCTTTAAGTCCTAGATTACAGTTTTAAAAATGGACTTTGATGATATTTTTTGAAGAATCCTGTTCTTAAAAAGTAAATGCAGCTGTTCTTTACCAATTTTAAAAAAAAGGGAAAAAAGAAGAGAATTTTAGAGTCTATGAAAACCTTATTGTAAGTTGAAAATGTAACCTTCACTGTTATGTGGCTCATAATCTAACAGTAGATATGGTCTGAAAGCCTTGCCACAGCCTTGATTGTGGTCAACCTGTCCTTCAGAAGAGGAAGGACATGGGAAAACTAGTATATAATTTAAAATAATTAGATCACACACGTTTCAGCTTTGACTGGGTACTTGGTGATAAAACTCCTTTTCTCTGTTTTTAGCTGAACGATTTGTGTATCCTCTAAGTGCCCCCAGTAATGAACTCCCTAAATTCTTAGTGGAAGTTATTCAAACCCAGTTTAATATATTTAAGGGAACTGATTTTATGTTTACCAGGCCCAAATAATATAATTTTAAGGATCCATCTAAAGTTTTCAGGAGGAGAAACAAGATGGCGGCATAGGGTAGACACCGTATATGCAGCTGTGAACAACTATTTCAGAAAAACCTCGAAAAGAACACACGGACACCACTCGCACCCACAGGAAGGCTGGCTGAGTGAAAATCCTACAACTAGAGAAGGGTCTGAGAATAAGGAGCAGCGGAAGCAAAGTACAGAGCTCGGGCGCACGGGGCTCGGGGAAGGGCTGGTACCGGAGGTCGCGGTTCTTTTCCAAAATGGAGAGAGCCACAAGTCCCCAGCGGCTCTGAACTCCAGTTCCAAGCGAGTTTCTAAGGACCCAGACACCCAGAGAAGGGGGACTGACTGGCACCAGGAGGAAATCCAAAATGGGTTTCTCTCAGCGTTGCTTGCAGCAATTACCGTGGGACACAGAGACCTGGTGTCTCTCAGCGCCAGGCTGAGAAGCGCCATAGCTATTTGCTCCGCCCCGCCCTGCAAACTTCCCGAGGCCCCGCCCCTCCCAAGCTGCGTCAGAGCTAGGGCAGAGGCTTAATCAACGCCTCCTTAAAGATACAGGAACCAGCCCCACCCAGTGGCCAGAGTGGGACTAACCTAAACAAAACAGATCCACAAGGAACACACTCGGGGCAGATGCAGTGAGCATAAAAGCTCCAATGAAACAATTCTTGTCCCATAAGGGTGTCTCCAGCACAGAAATTCTCCCACTGTAGACACAGCTGACTCTCATAACCAAGTGGCTTAGAGGTTAATCCCTTGCAGTGATTGCCTAAATCAGAAAGGAAAGCAGCCAAAATGGGGAGACGAAACAGGTCACAAATGACAGAAACGGAGGAAAGAAAACGACAGGATAGAGTTCAAAACCACGGTTATTAGGTTTTTCAAGAAAATGCTAGAGACTGCCAATAAATTTGATGAGACCTTCAAGGATATGATAAAGGACCAACTAGAAATGAATCATACACTGACTGAAATGATACAGACATCCAACAGCAGACGAGAGGATCTCAAGAAGCAAATCAAAGATATGAAATATGAAGAAGCAAAACCCACCCAGCGGGACAAGCAAAAAGAAAAAAGAAAAGAAAAAAAAAGAAAAAGGATCAAAAAGTATGAAGATGGTGTAAGGAGTCTCTGGGACAACTTCAAGTGCACAAACATCAGAGTTATGGGGGTGCCAGAAGAAGAGAAAGAGCAAGATATTGAAAACCTATTGGAAGAAATAATGACAGAAAACTTCCCTCACCTGGTGAAGGAGATAGACTTCCAGGTCCAGGGAGCGCAGAGAACTCCAAGCAAAAGGAACCGAAGGAGGACCACACCAAGACATATCATAATTAAAATGCCAAGAGCAAAAGACAAGGAGAGAATCTTAAAAGCTGCAAGAGAAAAGAAGTTAGTTAC
>PVJC01055813.1:0-10079 GCA_004026665.1 Murina feae
GTGGATGGGGTGGGAACTGGGAGGAAAGGAGCTATGGGGGGAAAGGAGAAACAAGTGAAATAAGCTCTCACAGAAAAATAAACCTTGTATGATTCCACTTATATATTTAGAGTAGTCAAAATCATAAAGAGAGAAAGTACAATGGTGGTTGTAGGAATTGGAGGGAGGGAATAATGGAAAGTTATTGTTTACTGGATATAGAGTTTCAGCTTTATAAGACCAAAAAAGTTATGGGGATATGAAACCACCAAGGGTCCTCAAGATTTTGATTTGATTTGTGACTATAGCTTTAGAAATCTTTTTTTTCCCTATCTCTCTACACCCTTCAAAGACATAGCCTTTCCCCTGAATAATTAGGAACCCTGAAAAAGCAGAAGGCAACAGCCCAGACCTTATTCATGGTCACAGGATTTAGACCACTGGTAGGCTAAAGGTGACATCATCTTGATCTAAGTTATGTTTGCGCTCCTGAGCCCTAACATGGAATGATCCTGGGCTACTATAAAGGTGATATCATCTTGACCTAAGATATGTTTCAGCTCCTGAGCCCTAATATTGAATGACCCAGGGCTACTTTACCATAAGAACTGACAGAGGAAAAACAGACAGTAGACCTCAAAGCTATCCTCTTAAAATGATTTAATACTCTTAACTCACCTCCTTAACCCACAGTGTCCTGTGATTTTGCCATTTATAATCCATAGCCTTCATGCCATCTGGATCTCAAGTCTTTCAACCCTTGACTTCCTTGCACAATCCTATCCTATATAATAAAAGGACAATATGCAAATTGACCCTAACAGCAGAACGACTGGGAATGATTGGCCACTATGACACACACTGACCACCAGGGGACAGACGCTCAATGCAGGAGCTGCCCCCTGGTGGTCAGTATGCTCCCACAGGGAAAGCTCTGCTCAGCCATAAGCCAGACACAGTGGTGGTGGCAGGAGCCTCTCCTGCCTCCTCAGCAGCACTAAGGATGTCTAACCACAGCTTAGGCCTGCTCCCCCCTGGCAAGTGGACATCCACCGAGGGCTCCCAGACTACAAGAGGGATGTCTGACTGCCAGCTTAGGCCCGATCCCCTGGGGAGCGGGCCTAAGCCGGCAGGTAGACATCTCCCGAGGAGTCCCAGACTGCAAGAGGGCACAGGCCGGGCTGAGGGATTTCCCCCCTCCCTGCCCCAAGTGTACAAATTTTTGTGCACTGGGTCTCTAGTGCTCTAATAATAAACTACTTCCCTTCTATACTGCAAACTCCCATCTGTGCATTTGTTTTGGCCAGTATGTGAAGATAGAAGGACTCAAATATTGAGGTTTGGTAGATATATGGTGATGATGGTTTGCAAAACAATGTGAATGTATTTAATACCACTTAAAAAATAGTTAAGATGGTAAATGTTATGTGTATTTTACCACAGGTGTGTATGGGTTGCCAAGGCAACCATACGATAGTTCTCTCTCACACATTGATGTTTCTCTCTCTCATCTTCTCCCTTCTTCTATCTCTAAAATCAATTTAGAAAGGAAAAAAAGGCCTCAGCATAAGTTTATGGTATAATACTTACTTTTCTAAGGCACAGAATCAATGTTTAACAGTCCTATGAAAGAATATATTCTAGCTCTGTGATTTCATAGAGAGCACTGTGGTCAGGAGGCCCATCAAAACTGAGGCTAACTTAGAGAACCTTGTGCTAAAGTCAAAACAGACAAAAATCCTGGATACTTTAAGCATTAACAAGGATCTGTGTGAGATCACACCGAAAAGATCAATCCCACTAGGAACCAACTGCAGTGACTGACATGTGGCAAAGTGACAGGGTGTATTTCAATTGAAGATATGACTCTTGCCCTGGCCAGTGTGTCTCGGTTGAAGCACTGTCCCATACACCAAAAGGTCGCAGGTTAGTTTCCTGCACATAACTAGGTTTCAGGTTTGATCCCCCTCCAGGGAGCATAGAGAAGGCAACCAATCGATGTTTCATTCTCACATTGCTATTTCTTTCTCTTTCTCCTCTCTCTCTCTCTCTCTCTCTCTCTCTCTCTCTCTCTCTCTCTCTCTTTCCTCTCCCTCCCTCCTTCAAATCAATAAAAGCATGTCCTTGGGTGAGCATTTTTTAAAGAAATTTGATTCTTAAACCAATCAAACATAAACGCCTCCCCCCACAATTTTTATTTTGTTAGCAAATGTGAGCTATTCAAATCTGCAATGAAATGAATGCTTTTGTTAAATAACTTAAATCACAAATATTAGGATTTTCAATGTAGAATTCCTTTAGACACAAAAATACAAATATTAATTTAATCAAAGCTATTTGGATAATTCCTTCTATTTCAGCATTCTCACCCTCAAATTACTACTCTCAGGCTTCTAAAGTGAAGGAAATTTAAGAAACTTAAATGTTAAATTAGTGGCAGAGAAATCAGAAAACATGCAGATGGTTCTCAAGAGGAAGAGTTGGGATAGTCCTCACACCTCTTGGGGAAGGTAGGAGATGCACCTACTACCATAAGTCATCTATATCCAACATTGATTAAAGAAGATAATACTCAAGACAACTGAGTGAGCACTGGAGAGTGAAGTAACAAGTTCACTGAACCCAAGTTTTGCCAAAAAAAAAAAAAAAAAGTCCAGGTTCACAGCAAGATGGCGGCATAGGTAAACACCGTAAATGCAGCCGTGCACAACTATTTCAAAATAACCACAAAAAGAAAACACGGACACCACTCACACCCACAGGAAGACTGGCTGAGTGAAAATTCTACAACTAGAAAGAGACTGATACTCAGAGGAGTGGCAGAAGCAAAGTACAGAGGTACGGAGGCGCGCACACGGGGCTTGGGGAGAGGGCTGGCGCCGGAAGACGCGGTTCTTTTTCAAACCGGAGGGAGCCACAGCTCCCAGCAGCTCTGAACTCCAGTTCCAGGCAAGTTTCTGAGGACCCCAGACATACACCCGGAGAAAGGGGACTGACTGGCACCGGGAGGAAATCCAAAGCGGGTTTCTCTCAGTACTGCTTGCAGCAATTACCGTGGGACAAAGAGACCCAGTGCCTCTTAGCGCAGGGCTAAGAATCGGCCATAGCTGTTTGCTCCACCCTGTACACTCCCCAAGGCCCCGCCCCTCCCAAGCTGGGTCAGCGGCTTTTGCATATAAAAGGCTGAGTAGCCTAAGGCAAAGGCTAAATCAACACCTCCTTAGAGATACAAGAGCCAGCCTCACCCGGTGGCCAGAGTGGGACCATCCTAAATAAAACTCAGATCCACAAGGGACACACTTGGGGCAGATGCAGTGAGCACAAAAGCCCCACTGAAAGAACTCTTGCCCCATAAGGGTGTCTCCAGCACAGAAGTTCTCCCACTGTAGACACAGCTAACTCTCATAACCAAGTGGCTTAGAGGTTAATTCCTCTCAGTGATCACCTAACTCAGAAAGAGAAGTAGCCAAAATGAGGACACAAAGAAACAGGTCACAAATGACAGAAATGGAGGAAAGAAAAACGACAGGATATAGAGTTCAAAACCATGGTTATTAGTTTTTTCAAGAATTTTCTAGAGACTGCCGATAAATTTAGTGAGACCCTCGAGCATATGAAAAAGTACCAGCTAGAAATTAAGCATACACTGACTGAAATAAAGAATAATATACAGAGATCCAACAGCAGACAAGAGGATTGCAAGAATCAAGTCAAAGATATGAAATATGAAGAAGCAAAATCCACCCAGCCAGAAATGCCAAAAGAAAAAAGAATAAAAATATATGAAGACAGTGTAAGGAATCTCTGGGACAATTTTAAGCATACCAACATCAGAATTATAGGGGTGCCAGAAGAAGAGAAAGAGCAAGACATTGAAAACCTATTTGAAGAAATAATGACAGAAAACTTCCCCCACCTGGTGAAAGAAATAGACTTCCAAGTCCAGGATGCACAGAGAACCCCAAACAAAAGAAATCGAAGGAGGCCCACACCAAGACACATCATAATTAAAATGCCAAGAGCAAAAGACAAGGAGAGAATCTTAAAAGCTGCAAGAGAAAACCAGTTAGTTACCTACAAGGGGGCACCCATACGACTGTCAGCTGATTTCTCAACATAAACTTTGCAGGCCAGAAGGGAGTGGCAAGAAATATTCAAAGTGATGAATAGCAAGAACTTACAGCTAAAATTACTTTACCAAGCAAAGCTATCATTCAGAATTGAAGGTCGGATAAAGAGCTTCACAGACAAAAAAAAGCTAAAAGAGTTCATCACCACCCAACCAGTATTATATGAAATGCTGAAAGGTATCCTTTGAGAAGAGGATGAAGAAAAAGGAAAGTAAAAATTATGAACAACAAATACTATGTATCAACAAGTGAATCTAAGAATCAAGTGAATAAAAAATCTGATGAACAGAATAAACTGGTGAATAGAATAGAATCAGAGGCATAGAAAAGGAGTGGACTGACAATTTTCAGGGGTTAAGGGTGTTGGGGGTACGTGAAGAGAATGGACAATAATCGTACACCTATTGATGAGGACAGGGGGGGGGCAAGGACAGAAGGGGGGGTGGGAAATGGGAGGAGGGGAGCTAGGGGGGAAAAAAGAGGAACAACTGTAATAATCTGAACAATAAAGATAAATTTAAAAAAAAGTCCAACTCATTCTTTCTGCCCATCCAGAGATCATAACCCTGCCTCAGTACAAACTTTTTTTTATATGTCAATGTGCACATCAGTCACCACTTTTCTGTCTGACTTTACTTACCAAATTATGCCTTTATAACACACCCAGAGGCTGGAGAAATAAACTGGAAGTTTAGTAAACACAAGTTCTAAAGCCTGAACTCACCTGGTCATAGAGAATAGCTTGAAAACCAAAGAGAGGAGAAAAGCTTAAAAACCAAAGAGAGGAGATGTAAGAAAAACATCAGGAAGGGATAAAGTAACTGCAATGAGGCCTTCAGGTCAACATCACTCATTGCATAAATTCTCCCAAAACAACTTGTAAGCAAGAGAGGTGTCCCTATGACATGGCTGCAGAGAAATTGGAAGACAAAAGGAAAGGAAAAATGAAAGGCAGGAAGCAGAAGTTCTAAATAGAACCAATTCACAACTTACAGATATGCCTCCAAAGGAGAAAGTACATAATTTCTCTCTGAATCAGTAAAAGGCTCATGACAATGCCAGTAAAAAGTCCAAGACAGCAGGGAAGAAAATACTGCTATTTGATCATTCTCTCTACCTGCCACAAGCCAAATGAATTTGTCATGCGTTTTAAGAACACTAGAGGCTGGGGGTAGGGGTGTGGGTGTGGGTGGGGGTGGGGTTTCCTCAGCCCAGCCTGCACCCTCTCCAATCCTGGACCCCTCAGGGGATTGGGTCCTGAACTGGTAGTCGGACATCCCTCTTGCAATCCGAGACCGCTGGCTCCTAAGCACTAACCTGCCTGCTTGCCTGATCACCCTAACCACTCTAACCACCTGCCTGATCGCCCCTAACCCGTCTGCCTGCCTGATTTGCCCCTAATCTCCTCTGCTGCCTGATCGCCCCTAACTGCCTCTGCCTCCCAGCCTGATTGCCCCTAATCGCCCTCCCCTGATGGCCTCATTGCCCCTAACTGCTCCCCTGTCGGCTTGATCACCCCTAACTGCCTCTGCCTCAGCCCTCACCACCTCAGCTTTGTCCAGGAGGACCAGTCGACCGAAAGATGTCTAGTCTATCCGGTCTAATTAGCATATTACCCTTTTATTAGTATAGATGCTCCTACTAGGCCTATGTTAAACAAAAAGATTATTCTGATTTGTGCTAAAATAGTAAGACTTTATTAAAGGACTAGAATGATAGGTGTCAAGACTACTGCAACAGGGGAGAGAAATAGACCTCAATTTCAAATACCCAGACCAGGTTTTGTGGTGACCTCTCCGTCCCACTCGCTGCCCCATCCATCACATCATTGGTCATCTCACTTCTCCACTCACAACTCTGCAGTGACTCCACAGTGTGGCAGAGCCATCTGGGATTTCAGGTCTTACCCACTTCCTCTGCTCTTCTAAAAGGATCAATTAAGCACACCTTGCACTTTTCTGTCCCCCTTGCCTTCCTTCTACCAGAATGTGCCCTTCTCCTTTGACATCTATCAAAATCCTAACTCACTTCAAAATCTAATTCTAATCTCAGTACCTCTGAAGCCTTCTCAAACCTCCAGCTGGACCTGACATCCTCGGCCCACAGGACATTCTAACTGTAACACTTCCTCTATTATTTTTAAAACACTTAGCTCAGTTTGAATTGTTAGCTCCTTCAGGATAGGGATCCTGTCTTGGGTCACTTTGCATCCTTCATAACACCCAAAACAGTACCTTCTCCTAGACTTTATGTTCACAATTTCATGGGAAACACCTTTTCTTCCTTTACCACAAAAAAATCAAATTTTCTTTCAAATTAGCCAATAAAACACTACAGCCTTAAAATTAATAGGGTTAGTCTATCAGAAATTCTAATTAAGTACACAGTGGATATTTCCCATTATATTTACATATCAGAAAAAGGAAAAAATAAAAAAAGAGCTGCTGTCTTGAAAGATCTTATAATTATTCTCTTCTAGGCTTATAAATATCTCCTAAATTTTCTGCAATAAACACATTCTTACTTTTATAAATACAGAACATGTCATCTTGAAAACATTTAATGAAACATATAATAAATATTATAGGAATTTTGGGAAAGGCTGAGATCCATATGACTAGTAACTGGCAATGAGATGGTCATGGAGAAAATTGGGCCATGAATGAATGGCAAATAAAACAGGACTAGAAGTAGAGGGAAAAGGACAAGGGAAAAGATAAAGAGGACAATAAGGGAGAGGTGGGGAGGAAGGAAGGAGAAAACAGCAAGATGGAAGAGAATCTCCAAATCAACAACTGAGGCTAACATTTATTGAGAAGCTGTTAGATCCCATGTTCTTCACAGGTATAATCTCATCTAATCCTAAACCATCAAGTGAGGTAGGTAATGCTATTCCCTTTTTAAAATGACAACACTTTAAAAAACTAGGATGATCTGCCTGAAGTCACTAGGTGGTAGAGTCTGTGCTTTTTCCACCCCACTAGTGATTTTTCAACTGGGTTCTGAGTTACCAGAGTTATGTAGATAATTGGGCTGAGGCCCCAGCCATGAGCGGAGAAGGCTCTGGGTTACCATTCAGAATCTACCTGAACAGTTCTACTTTATTCCATTTTATGTACTGTTGAGAATCTGTGTAAGATGTCTTTTTTTTAAATTCAGGAGGAGTTCCAACACTTGTCAAATTTAATAGTTTGACAACATTGGCCTGTGACATATTGCCACTATGAACACCCTCAGTGGCTAAGATGTATTTGATAGTCATGCTGGGCTGGGGAACATAAAAAGGAACAGGCCTGCCCTGGGTATGTGTCAAGAAGCAGAAAGAAATGAGACTGAAACACAAGGGCCAAGAAAGTTTCAACAGTTATGAAGTAAGGCAGGAGGAAGGGAGACCTTTCATTAACTTAAAACTCTCTGCTTTTAGCTCACACCAAAACCAATATGGGGAACATCCTCAAAGAAATCAGCATTAAAAAAAAAACTTAAGAAAGGCTGTTGCACCCAGCTGGCATGGTTCATGGTTTGATTCCTGGTCAGGACCAGGATGCAGGCTTGATCCCCAGTGGGGGGCGTGCAGCAGGCAGCCAATCAGTGATTCTCTCTCATCACTGATCTCTCCCTCTCCCTTCCTCTCTGAAATCAATAAAAATCTATTTTTAAAAATATATTTGGCCAAAAAAAAGTTCAAATACCAAAACAAATGCAACAGATGTGCAATTATATTTTAAAAACATCTGAATGTGTGCCAATCTTGCAAAAAAGTGTGGGTATTTTTAAGCATTCCTGCTCCAGGGACAGGGATACTGTCTGCTGGCTCACCAGGCATACTGGACAAGTTTTTGGGGGTATATTTCCATTCTAGGTTTGCCTCCTACTAATTAATCATTGAAAGGCAACACAAAGGGCATTTAGATAAAGTCAAAATTAACTGATAAGAATTTACCTATATTCAACCATAAGATAAAGCAAGATCAAATTCTGCTATTGTGCTTATTTAATTTATATGCTATACTTTGTACAAACAGAATCTAATAATTCTCACCATTTGAAAGTATACTCCTTAAAAGAAAGCCAATGAATACTTGGTATGAAATTTCCCATTTTATAAATGCTGAGATGACTATCAGATGATGCCTTTATGAGAGACAGCGACAATAATGCATTCTTACTGCACACACTGAGCCTTGAATTTAATGTCTTTATGGAAGCCAAGCGACAAAAGGGTTTTTGAGTTCTCTGCTATAAACGTGACAATTCTCTAGCTCTTAGTTTGTTCATAAATAAAATCAGAGCTTGACAAACATTTATCAAGCACCCTATCTGTGCAATGGGTGCTGTAGTAATGCTAGGAATTCAGAGATGAAATAGAGTACCTGCCTTTTGGAAGTTTGTAAAATTTAGCAGGAGTGAGCCTGGCCAGTGTGGCTCAGCAGTTGAGAGTCAACCCAGGAACTAAGAGTTCACCTGTTGGATTCCCAGTCAGGTCATATGCCCAGATTATAGGCTCAATCCCCAGTAGGGGGAGTGCAGGAGAAAACCGATTTTTTTGCTCTCATCACTGTTTCTATCCTTATCCCTCTCCCTTCCTCTCTCTCTACATATTAATTTTCAAGTATTTAGGAGTGAAATCCTATATAGTAAAGTGTAGTATGCAAATTGACCATCACACCATCACACAAGATAGCCATCCCCATGTGGGCACAAGATGGCCGGCAGGGGAGGGCAGTTGTGGGTGACCAGGCTGGCAGGGGAGGGCAGTTAGGGACAACCAGGCTGGCAGGAGAGTGGTTAGGGGGTGATCAGGCTGGCAGGCAGAAGTGGTTAGGGGCAATAAGGCAGGCAAGCTGGCGAGTAGTTGGGAGCCAGCAGTCCCAGATTGTGAGAGAGATGTCCGACTGCTTAAATCGGGCCTAAACCAGCAGTTGGACATCCAACAAGGGTTCCCAGATTGGAGAGGGTGCAGACAACTCCACCCCCCCACCCCAGTGCATGAATTTCGTGCACCGGGCTTCTAGTATATATATAAACAGGTAACTTCTATATTACTTGGTATAGACCAGGGTACTAGGGAAACAGAAACAGCCTGTTGTAGGCAGAATAATAGCCCCAAAGATGTCAATATCCCAATCCCTGTGAATGTTACCTTAATGGAAAAGGGGAATTAAAGTTGCAGATAGAAAGTTGCAATCCAATGACTTTAAAACAGGAAAATGATTCTGGCTTATTTGGATGGGCCCAATATAATCCACTTAAAAGTAGAAAACAAAAGCAGAAGAGAAAGATGTGATGACAGAAGCAGAGTCAAGAGATATTTGGTTGCTAGCTTCACAGATAGAAGAGAGGGCCACAAGCCAAGGAATATAGCTGGGAAAGGCAAAGAAATAGGATTTGTTCCTAGAGTTTCTAATACTGACGACCCCTTGATTTTAGCCTAGGGGTACACATGTCAGACTTCTGAATCAGAGAACTGTAAGATAATACATTTAAATTGTTTTAGGCCTGTACATGTAATGATGTGTTATGGCAGCAGTAGAAAGTTAATAAAGAGCATTTCAATTGGGAAATACAATTATTTATATACTAGAGGCCCGGTGCACAAAATTTGTGCATGGAGTGGAGTGGAGGGTGGTGGTAGAGGTGTCTCAGACCAACCTGCATCCTTTTCAATCTGGGACCCCCTGAGGGATGTCCGACTACCCATTTAGGCCCGATCCCACGGGTAGTCAGACATCCCTTTCACAATCCAGGTCTGCTGGCTCCCAACCTCTCGCCAGCCAATTGCCCCTAACCACTCCCCTGCCAGCCTGATCAATGCCTAAATGCTCCTGTGCCTGCTTTATTGCCCCTAACTGCCCCCCAACTGTCCTCCCCTGCCGGCCTGATTGCCCTTACCTGCCCTCCTACTGCCAGGATGGTCTCCCCCAACTATTCTCCCCTGAAGGCTTGGATCCCCCCCGCAACTGCCCTCCC
>PVJC01055814.1:0-10047 GCA_004026665.1 Murina feae
ATGGCATAACTTATTTGCTTTGAGGTAAATATGACCTCATTATACTATACACTATATTAAGGATGACATACCAATATCAATCAAGAAGGTGAAATGAACATGTGATAAAGTCCAATGAAATAAATTCAGCTCTGTGAAACTATGTTTTATGTTTGCTGACACCTTTTTGTTTATGACCAATATCATGTTTAGTTCAGCAAATGTATAATACTAGCTGGAATTTAATTCACAAGTGTTATTTTTATTGGGTTTTCAAATTTGGAATGCTTTTGATCCAAAAGAGATACCTATGCCTTAAACACACACACTCAAGTATTCCTTCCTTCTGCTTTATAGTATTAGTACAGTCTCTCATTCCCTTATACTGTGTATTAATTAGAAGCACTTCATATCCAAGGGCTGTATTGCCAATTATTGTGCGTGTTTCTTGAATGTGACGGTGGTGCAAACCTGTTTACAAGGGGTAGAGTATACATCAGAGCAAAGTCTGGCAGCAAAGTTAGCAATATGTTTTGGAAAATAAGCACCCAACATATTCTGCACTGGGTTCATGCTCTTAGCTGGGTGGCTATGATAAGTCTTTTTCTTTGGAACTGATAGAACAAACTTCTGAATGATTGAACTGGTGATGTAAAGAACTCCATGCAGCACCATAGGGAAGATGAAGGGGAGAAGAGGAAGTAGTCATTTGCTATGAGGCACCCCCATGCCTATCACTCTTCCAATCCCTTCTTTAACACATTCCAAAATTCCAGCATTATCTTGAATCATCTCGCTCTGTACTGTTTCAATTAGACTTGCTGAATAAAAAGGCATTGCCACCATATATTAGACTAACCTTATTGCCAGGTCCTGGCAAGTAGTGATTTTCAAGGTGAATGGAACATCCCTAAGCTGTAATGGGTGGTAATACCCCACAGAGGAAGCCAGCAAGCTGTAGGCATTGCATGTCACAGTGATTTCAGTAGAACGTGTTTCACTATTTGTTTAGGATTTCATTTACTAGTATGTGAAACCTCCCTTGGTAGAGGTGTGAATTCACTGATTATTCCCTCTGCTCCAAGTGTGACTCCCTGGACCAGGCATCCTCAAACTACGGCCTGCGGGCCACAGGCGGCCCGCTGAGGACATTTATCTGGCCCGCCGGGTGTTTTTGCCGCCGCTGCCTGTCCTGCTTAAAATAAGATATGTGCAGTGTACACAGGAATTTGTTCATAGTTTGTTTGTTTTTTAACTATAGTCCGGCCCTCCAACGGTCTGAGGGACAGTGAACTGGCCCCCTGTTTAAAAAAATTGAGGACCCCTGCCCTGGACAATAAGTGTACTTCTCATTCCTTTTTTAAAAAAAATCTTTATTATTCAGATTATTACAGATGTCCTTTCTCCCCCCCCCCATACCCCTCTTCCACCCAGTTCCTGCCCTGCCCCAGGCCTTTGCACCCCATTGTCTGTGTCCATAGGTAAAGCATATATCCATACAAGGTCTTTGTTTAATCTCTTCCCACCCCCACCCTCCTTACCTCTGAGAATTGTCACTTTGCTCCATGTCCATGCCTCTGATTCTATTTTATTCACCAGTTTACTCTAGACATTGGATTTCTTATTCATTTATTTTGATTTTTAGATCCAATTATTGATAAGTATGTATTTGTTGTCATTTTGTAGTTCATTTTTTAAAATCTTTTTTTCTTCTTCCTCTTCTTAAAGAATGCCCTTTAACATTTCATGTAATACTGTTTTGGTGGTGATGAACTCCTGTAGCTTCGTTTTGTCTGTGAAGCTTTTTATCTGACTTTCAATTCTAAATGGGTAGAGTAATCTTGGTTGTAGGTCCTTGCTTTTCATCACTTTGAATATTTCTTGCCACTCCCTTCTGGCCTCAGAGTTTCTGTTGACAGTCATATGAGCATTCCCTTCTAGGTAACTAACTGTTTTTCTCCTGCTGCTTTTAAGATTCTGTCTTTGTCTTTTGCCCTTGGCATTTTAATTATGATGTGTCTTTGTGTGGTCCTCTTTGGATTCCTCTTTTTTTGGGACTCTGTGCTTCCTGGACTTGTAAGTATATTTCTTTCAGCAGGTAGGGGAAGTTTTCTGTCATTATTTCTTCAAATATGTTTTCAATATCTTGCTCTCTCTCTTCTTCTGACACCCCTACAATGAGAACATTGGTATGCTTAAAGTTGTCCCAGAGGCTCCTTATACTACCTTCACATTTTGGCTTCTTATTTCATTTTGATCTTCTGGTTGAGTGTTTTTTGCTTCCTCATATTTCAAATCGTTGCTTTGATTCTCAGAATCCTCTACTCTTCTGTTGAATCCCTGTATATTATTCTTTATTTCAGACAGTGTATGCTTAATTTCTGATTGATCCTTTTCTATTTTTTTGGCATTCTCACTAAGACCCTTAAAAGTCTCACTAAGTCCCTTGGCAGTTTCTAAAAGATTTTTGAGTAACCTTATAACCATGGTTTTGAACTCTTTTTTCCATTTTTTTAACTTATGAAATGTTTCTTTGTCTCCACATTTTGGCTGCTGGAGAAGAATCAGGTCTAGGCCCAAGTCTTTTCTTTGTCCAAGCTGGAGTTTTACAGCCCCCTACAGGCTGCTTTCCTGTGTTTGTTTCTATGTATTGGGTAGAGCTCCTATGTCTCCTTGAGTTGGTAGAGTGGCTTTGTGTTGTAGGTTTTCTACAGGCTTAGTGGCTTAGCCCAGTGACTTGAGCTGGGACTGCTGTTTGGCACACTTTGAGCATAGTCTTTGTGCACTGTGAGCATAGTCTTATATAATTGAGGCTTGCTTGCTGTTAGTGTCACTGGGAAGAATTGACCTGCAGGCCAGTTGGCTGTGTCTACAGTGGGAGAGCTGCTATGCAGGAGACACCCCTATGTCTTGCTTCAGTAGGGCTATGGTACTCACTGATTCTGCCCCTTGAGTGTGTCACTTATGGATGTGTAGAGTTTTAATCTTATATAGTGTGACACTGACCACTGGTACACTGGCTCTTGGGTATCCAGAGAGGCCAAGTCAGCCACTGCCTGAAGCCACCCAGCAGGAGCTACAGAGAGATCTGCAGATTCCTGCTGTTTGTATCGGGTTTGGAAGTGCCCAGACCAGACCCAGCAATGAAGCAAGGCAGGCTGATGCTGGTGCTGGGTCTTGGGCCTTTTATTGATAGGTTTGGGGCTCCCTGACCCAGCTGCAGCTTGTTTGAGAGATTTTAGTCTAAGCAAAGACAGGCCATTCATATGCAAAAGCTACTGCACACAACTTGGGTACAGTTGTAAATTGGATGAGGTGGGGTCTTAGGGAATTACAGGGGTGGAGCAAAAAGAATTGGCTGCCAGTCAGCTCTGCCACTGGGGAGATTCTATCCAGCATAGAAACAATGGTCCCTGTGAGCACCTTTGTCTGGGAGAAAACTGTCCCTGACTTCCTGCCCCAAAGCCAGATAATTCAGCTCTTCCTTGTATGTGTCTATTTTTCCCAGAGCCTCACCCTGGTGCTGGAGCTCAGAGGAAGCGGGATCTTGTAAGTTCAGTTCATGGTGCTAGCCTTTTAAGAGGAACAGCTGGGTCTCCAAAAGCCTCTGTGTCACTGAGCCCCAATCTGCACTGGTTTTTATAGTCCATAGTTATGGGGATTTCTTTTCCCAGCTCTGGGACCCTGGGATGGGGGTCTGGTGTGGGGGACTCCTTGCTCCTTCGGGCAGTCTCCGCAGAGATGATTTCCCAATTAGAAAAGCAGGACATGTGGATGCTGGACCAGCCTGTTCAGTGTCTCTGCACCACCTACCAGTCTCGGTATGCTTTCTTCTTTACTTTTCTAGTTGTAGGACTTTCATTCAGTCAGCTTTCCAGTGATTCTGGATTATTGTTCTGTATTTTAGTTGTAATTTTGATGTGGTTGTGGAAGGTGGCGAGTTCAAGTGTTTACTTATGTGGCTCTCTTCCTTTCTCCCCCTATAATTCTTATCTTTATTCCTTCATAGTAAGTTTCCCTCCACCCCTTTGGTATCTTTTAAGATTTTCTCTTCACCTTTGATTTTTCTGCAATTTGAATATAATATGCCAAGTATGGATATTTTGGTATTTATCTTGGTTGGTGCTATCTGAACATCCTAGATCTAGGGTTTTGTAAGCTCTCAGTTATTATTGCTTAGAATATTTCTCCTGTTCTTCGGGCTCCTTCTTCTCCTTCTTATTCGCATTATGTATATACCAGTGACCTGGTTCATGAAATTCATGTATGCGGGGGTGTGTCCCTCAGCCTAACCTGCACCCTCTCCAATCTGGGACCCCTCTAGGGATGTCTGACTGCCTAAACCAGCAGTCAGACATCCCTCTTGCAATCCAAGACTGCTGGCTCCTAACTGCTCACCTGCCTGCCTGCCTGATTGCCCCTAACCACTCTGCCTGCCGACCTGTTCACCCCCAACTGCCCCCCTACCAGCCTGCTCACTCCCAAGTACCCCCTACTGGCCTGCTCACCCCTAACAGCCCCCCCACTGGCCTGATCACCCCAATGGGCCCTCCCACTGGCCTGATCACCCAAAACTTCCATCCCATCCTGTCCTGATCACCCATAACTGCCCTCCGCTCTTGGCTCCTAACTGCCTCTACCTCAGCCCCACCACCATGGCTTTGTTCAGAAGAATGTCTGGAAGGTCTCCCAGTCTAATTAGCATATTACCTTTTTATTAGTATAGAGGCCTGGTGCACAGGTGGGGGCAGCTGGTTTGCCCTGAAGGGTGTCCAAGATCAGGGTGGGGGTTTGCTTGGGGGGCAAGGGGCTTGTGGTGGTTTGCAGGCTGGCCACACCCCCATTGGGGTGGGGGTCCCTACTGAGGATGGTGCCAGCTTGGGCAAGGAGCTGGGACAGTGTGCAGGCCAGCCACACCCCCATGGAGTAAGGGTCCCACCTGGGGGGGTGTGGCCAGCCTAGGTGAGGGGCTGAGGGTTGTTTTCAGGATGGCCACACCTCCTGCAGGGTGAGGGACCCCACTGGGGTGCCTGGCCAGCCTGGGTAAGGGGCTGAGGGCCATTTTCAGGCTGGCCACACTCCGCATCAGGGACCCTCACCCCGATGGTGGTGTAGTCAGCCTGAGTGAGGGGCTGAGGGCCATTTGCAGGCCCCTCCCTTGGTGGCCAGCCTGGGCAACCCAAGCCTCCTGTGCTCAGGCCAGCTCCATGGTGGCTGCCCACAGGCCCCTCCTTTGGCAGCTGGCCCAGGTGGGTGGAAAGCTTGGCTTCCTCCGTCCCCAGGGGTGACCCAATCTTCCCACCCACTCTGGCTGGCTCTGTGGTCGCCATCTTTGTCCCACTAATTTGCATACTCACTCCTGATTGGCTGGTGGACTTCTTAAAGTGATGGTCAATTTATATATTTCTCTTTTATTACTGTATACTAGAGGCCCATTGCACAAAAATTTGTGCACTCAGGGTGGTCCCTCAGCCTGGCCTGTGCCTTATCACAGTATGGGACCCTTCAGAGGATGTCCACCTGCTGGCTCCCCAGGGGATCAGGCCTAAGCTGGCAGTAAGACATTCCTCCGGTAGCCCAGGAACCCTTGGGGGATGTCCACTTGCCAGCAGGAAGTAGGCCTAAGCTGCAGTCGGACATCCTTAGCTCTGCTGAGGAGGTGGGAGAGGCTCCCACCACCACGGCTGTACTGGCAGCCATCAGCCTGACTTGTGGCTGAGCAGAACTCTCCCTGTGGGAGCGCACTGACCACCAGGGAGCATCTCTTGCATTGAGCATTGGCCCCCTTGTGGTCAGTGTGCGTCATAGTGACCAGTCATTCCCAGTTGTTCTGCTGTTAGGGTCAATTTGCATATTACCCTTTTATTATATAGGATTATACCTTTTGTTATTGTCCCACAGTTCTTGGATATTCTGCTCTTTCCTTTTTATTTGTTTTTCTCATTGCATCTCAATTTTGGAAGTTTCTATTAACATTTTTTTTTGAGCCGTGTCTAGTTTATTGATCCAAAGGTATTCTTGATTTCTGTTACAGTGCTTTTGGTTTCTAGCATTTCCTTTTGATTTTTTATTTGACTTTCTAGCTGTATCCTTACATTAACCATCTGTTCTTTTCTCTTTTTCCATTAGAACCCTTGGCATATTAACCTCAGTTGTTTTAAATTCACAGTGTGATTTCAACTTCTCTACCATACCTGAATCTGATTCTGATGCTTGCCCTGTCTCCTCAAATTGCTTTTTGTTGAAAGCTAGATATAATGTCCTAGATATAAAGAACTGATGTGAACAGGTATTTAAGGGAGATTTTATGCTTCTTTGGCTACTGGTTAGACTCTGTTTCCTGCTTGCTGCCACTGTAGATACCAAAGGCAAACATTTGCTCTGGTGCCTAATATTTTCCTTTGGTTTCCCTAGAAATTTCTTCCTAAATAAGACCTAAGATGTGCAGTTCTTATTGTCGTTTTCCTCTGTTATTATTCAGGAGCCTGTTGATGAGGCAGTAAGATATTGAAGGAGAAACATTTTATAGTTTTAAGATTAGCTGTCAGCTTTTTAATGGGACTGTGTCCTTGGGATGGAAACTTTAAAGATGCTTCTTAGTTTTGGTTTGTTTTGCTTCCCCTGCAGGTGAGATGGGAAAGTTAGGGTGGGCTGGAATTGAGCATTTCCCTTCCCTATGTAGCTTAAACTGCTGTGAAAAAAATAGTTTCTATTTAGGGCAAGCCCTTGTTAAAAGAAGAAAAGAATTACCTGAACCTATTTTAAATGGCTACTTTCCCCAGAAGCAAGTGGAGATCTTTTCCCAATTTTCCCAAAAGAGCCAGGTAAGGCTCTTGGAGGTAAAACTCAGAAAAGTGTGGAGATGCCCCTGAACTGGCTTTCCCTGGAATGCTTATCTCTCAGACGTGCCCACATTAAGCATTTAATTAAATACAGGCTAAGTTTTCCCATCCAGTGCCGGTTTGTGTACAAGCCCCTGCTCCTGGGCCTTCGTTTCAGTATGATGTGATTCTCTGTATCTGTTTGTCTCTTGCTTCAGTTTTGGAAAGTGTGGTTTGCCTTGTGACCTCACTTCTCTGGTGGATCTGAGAAGAATTGCTGACTTTTCATTCATTCAGCTTTTTTTCTTACTGTGAAGTCAGGAGTGATGACTTCCAATCTTCTTACATGCTGGACTGGACACTGAAAGTTCTTCGCTTCCATTCGTATGTGTTATTTTATTTTAATTGTGCCTTATCCCTATTTTAAAGAGCTTAGAATGGCTGACAAAACTGATTGTGTGTGTATTGTTTAAATTGAAATTAGATATTAAACATACAAAAAGAATGAAGCGAGAATGATGTTTAAATTGGTTATTATAGTTACTGTGCTTAAGCATTACACTGGACCAGGAATTACCTGAGAGCATTGTCAAAAGAGAGAAATATTATGGGTTACACAACTATCTTCCTGGCTGAGTAAACATGACAATTTTTGAGTAAAGACAATATTCTTCTGCTTCTAAATTCTAAAGTGAACTTACCACATGGAATAAACAAGTGGAGCATTGAGCAACAGGCATATAACAGGTAAATTTTTTGGTAGCAGTCGACAGATACATGCTGTTTTATATAGCCCTTTTTCATACGAACTTTCAGTAAGAACCAACATAAATGTTTGACTCAGTAAAGGCAATTCTGAGACGGTCAACATTAATATGCTCTCGATATATAATGACACAATGATATATAGTGAACCACATTAGGCTAGAACCATTACAACCTTAAGGAATGAGTGGATGACTTGGGAGTCTGTCTTTATTAAATATAACTTTTCTTAGTTGGGCTTTAGTAGTCATTGGGTGTTAGATGTGACCCAATAAATGACACCGCCTTTTACCAACCACAATTGAAATTGACTGAAGCATAAAATGTATCCATTAGGAGGTGGAGGTCCTACACATCACCTTTATTACCCACTAGGGGCCCAGTGCACAAAAATTTGTGCACTCCGGGCGGGGGGGGGCGGAGTTCCTGTGCCCTCTCACAGTCTGGGACCCCTCGGGGGATGTCCACCTGCTGGCGTGCCTGTCCAGCCTGGGTGAGGGCCTGAGGGCTGTTTTCAGGCTGCCCACAGCTCCCATTGACCCAACATCCCTGCGAAGCTGGATGGAATCAAGTTTCTGGGGTTTATTTATCTTCTATAATTGAAACTTTGTTGCCTGGAGCGGAGGCCTAGTCAGACAATGAGGCCTCCTGTTTGCTTCACCTCTGTGGCTTCTATAATTGAAACATTGTTGCCTTGAGTAGAGGCCCTGCCGGCCTAGGCAGGCAGTTTCAACTCCATCGCTGGTGCAACGGAAGCCTCCTGTTTGCTCTAGCTCTGTGGCTGCCGGCTGCCATCTTGGCTGGTGGGTGTGGCTTGGCTGGTAGGCATGGCCTATGTGTCTCAGAGTGATGGTTAATTTGAATATTACTCTTTTATTAGACTAGATAGGCTGGTTTTGGAAAATGTGGCCTCTAAGTGTAGGTAAGTGGACTTCCCATTCCTGAATCCCAGAAATAGACTGACAAATCCATGTGGTCTCAGGCAGTATTGGACCAGGAAAGGCCCTCCTCAAAGGGCTTGGGAAGAGTAGGTTAGAATATTTGCTTTTTTCTCTTGGGAAAGTACAGTAGCCCAGCTCATTCACACCCAGTTTCTTCTCCTTCCAAACTCCGGTCATGTTAGCCCATAAGGGCAGAGAGAAGCCAGGATGCTTTGTTATTAGGATTCTTCCACTAGGAAGGAAACATGGAGAGTGAAGTATTCATGGAAGTAGTAATATCTGCATATGTGATTCAATATCTACTCTCTGGCAAAAGATTTAAAGCATTGACTGCTGATTAAAGACATACTCATAATACCACCGTGTGTGTCATGTAAGTGAATTCCCTATGACATTTGTGGATGTCATATCCGCATTTCTGTTATGAAAGTTGAGAGGCTCAAGTTATTGGTCAGGTGGAGGGCTGCCCCACTTTGGCCTGTGCTGAAGATGGGATCTGTGAACCAAACCAAAATCTTCCACAAAAAAGCATTGCAAGTGCTTGATTGAGGTACCATACTTCTGTGCCCTAGTAATTTTGGCCCAGAAAACAATGCATTCTTTGCTTTTAGGGCTATAGCAAAAGGTTAGTAGAACCAATTAAATGACAGATTTTAAGCAGTGTGAGCTCTTGGTGTGAACATGGGGCTGCATTAGCTAAAAAATGGACTCCTCCTTCCCCCAGGTTACACAGCGACTTCGTGAATCAAGCAAAGAAGGAATTTAGAGTTCTAAAATAAAATTCACTTTTAGGATGGTTGGAGGGTTTGTGCAAAAATACATTTTATTTTAAAGAGAAAGATGATAAACCAACATAATAGAAATATAGGATATACTTTCTGATTTACTACCAAAATATTTGATTTGTGTCATATTAAACTTTATGGGTTAGGCTAATTAACCACAGGTCATTTAGTTTAGTGACATAGCCATTCCACAAACAAGGGTTGAAAACTACGCACAGTACATGGTCTGAGCTGCTTCAGAGTTGAACTTCAGCAGGGTTGCCCAGAGGAGAATTTCCACCTTTTGCAGTTTCCTTCAGAAGGTTCCACTGGGAGCTCGATATGAGCAGCTGAAAAGTATAACTGCTAACTCTTCCATTTGTTTCAGCAAAGGAATTTAATTATGTACATAATTCACACATCTTTGACTTTTCTTTCTAAGCACCTTTCAATATTGCTTTGGTTGCTAATTGCAGATTGCCTGGTGTGGAGGGGAAGGAGATATGCAATGTAAACATTTATTATTTCTTTATTTAGTAAAGCTGCAGCTGATAAACACATCCAGTAGTTAGGAGAGACTGTGTGCCATGGAAGAAGGAGATTTGGATAATAATAATGTCATTATGTCATAAAGACAGCTAGAGTCACTATTATTATCCAGTTGTCCCTCAGTATCCATGAGGGATTGGTTCTGCAGATACCAAAATTGGTGGATGCTCAAGTCCCTTATATAAAACTAGAGGCTTGGTGCATGAAATTCATGCATGGGTAGTGTCC
>PVJC01055815.1:0-10089 GCA_004026665.1 Murina feae
ACAACACGAAGTGCCCTTAAACACTGGCTGGAGATGCGCTAACAAAAATGGTTCTTGAAGGAATTTTCCGAATCTGCTCAACTACCTGAAAAATACAGCTTCATGTGTGACAGATTTTTTTCCATTTGGCAAAAACAGAAACCTCTTGGTTTCTATTGGAAAAATCACCACACGCCAGCTCTCTGCACGTTCTTGTGTGTCAAGGACTTGCCCCCTGCCTGAGCTGCTCACCCCGGACCAGCAGCAGAAGCCACAGTGCACCTCTCCCCGGGGAAGGGGCGTCTCTGCCCAGGGAAGGTGACTCTTCCCAGGAAAGGGACACCTCTGCCCAGGAAAGGGGTGTCTCTGCCCCGGGAAAGGGGCACCTCCTGTGGGCATGGCCCTGGTTGCGGGTGGGCCTCAGGCCCCTAGGAAAGCTGATGGAATTATTTTACAGATGAAGAACAGAGGCTGAGAGGAGCTTGCATTACTGTTGACCAATGTGCTCAGCTTTTCATAGAAACTTACACACGATGACGACTTCGTTTTTGAAGAGAAGCAGGGAAGCCAGAAGGATGCTTTCCCTGCCCAGCTACAAGGAGACGTCTCCTCCCGCATTCACTCAGCGAAGGCCGACTGCGCTGCTGCTCGGGGCTGCTGCTCTGTCCTCCCTCCCTCTCATTCAGTCCTCTCCCAGCGGCTGGGTAAGAGGGGCACCATGACCCGGTTCCCAGACAGGACTACTGAGCCCGCCCCAAGGGCAGTGCCTCCTAGGCCATTTCCATTGTCAGGGGCCCCCACCACCACCACCACCACCACCACAGAGCTCACACCAGGCGTCCACCCTTCCAGAGTCTTTCTGTAACAATGGAGGGAGGGCAGGAAGAGATCAACCCAAGAACTTGTATGTGTCATGCAGAGCCCATGGACACGGACAAGAGGGTGAGGAAGGCTGGGGTGGGGGGCAGGCTAGAAGGGACATCAATAGGGGAGCAGGGGGAAGGGACATCTATAATACTTTCAACAATAAAAATAAATTCAAAGAAATAATGGAGGGAGAAGTTTAAACACGGTAACCATTCTTCTTCAATTCTTTTTTTTCTTTAACAATTAAGGTATTACACATGTGTCCTTGTCCCCCCCGCTGCCCCCTCATCCACTCTCGTTCATGCCCTCACCCCCTGCTGTCTGTGTCCACTGGTTAGGCCTATGTGCTTGCATACAAGTCCTGTGGTTGATCTCTCTCCCTTCCCCCCACCCTCCCCTGCCTTCCCTCTGAGGTGTGAGCATCTGTTCGATGCTTCTCTGTCTCTGGATCTGTTTTTGTTCATCAGTTTATGTTCTTCATCATATTCCACAAATGAGTGAGATCCTGTGATCGTTATCTTTCTCTGACTGACCTGCTGTGGATTCCTCTCATGCCAGCGGTTCTTAAAATATCCTTTAACACATTTTATTTCTCAACCTGTTATTTCCCATGCTCCACTCCGTCGCTCAGAAACAATCCCACTGCTGGGTTAGGTTGCTTTCTTTAGCCTCCTGTGTCTGCGAGGACCCAGAGCCCGGACAGGTGTGCGGTGAGAAGTACAGATCTGTCCTTCTCACTGCACATGCGTCCTTCTCACTACAGATATGTCCTTCTTACAGCACATGTGTGCTTTTCACCATAGATGTGTCCTTCTCACCACACATATGTCCTTCTCACCATAGATGTGTCCTTGTCACCGCACATGCGTCCTTCTCACTGCACATGTGTGCTTCTCACCGTACATGTGTCCTTCTCACCACACATATGTCCTTCTCATCATAGATGTGTCCTTGTCACTGCACATGCGTCCTTCTCACCACACATGTGTGCTTCTCACTGTACATGTGTCTTTCTCACCACACATGCGTCCTTTTCACCGCACATGTGTGCTCACCGCACAGACCACTGGCAGAAGCCCTGTCTGAGCAAGCCTGCTGATGGGGACACGGCCTTGCCATTTTCTCTTCCTAACTCAACATGGTCAGGTCCACAAGCATTTCAGGTCTCACGGGGTGTCTTGCTGGACACCCTGGAGACGCTGGGTTTCCCAGGGGCAGGGTGCTCGGTGCACTCTCACCATAGGGCGTGCCAGCCTCCTGCTGGCTACAGGGCCCTCAGGAAGCTGCTATGTTTCCCAGGGGCCCGTTCACAGAGGCTGCGGTGAGCACGGTGAGCCGTCACCTCCCACCAGGACCCCAGTCACTGCACATCAGCGAGGTCCCTGCAGGTGCCGGCCACACAGCAGCCTCCCTGCCCCGGAAGACACGCAGGCCTCTCGGGGGAACGAGGCCACCGTGACCTCTCCCGCCTCAGTCTGCACGGGGTGTGCTAGCTGCCAGGGTGGGAGAAGGGTCTCCTTCGGGTCTTTATGCAGCAAGAGCTCCAGTGCCGGCCACGTGCCTCACTCGGGGGTCCACGCTGAGAAGGGGCTACAGCAAGGCCCTCCCGGAGCCTCAGGAACATCTTCAGGGAAAAGGACTTGGGAGGCGCAGGGAGAGCAAACACCATCTATGACAACTGCCATGTGCCCCCTGCTGGCAAATGCCTTCTTACCTACAGCCCAGCACAGCCCTTCAGAGAGCCATGGGTTTTGTTTTACAAACAGGGAAACTAAGGCCCAAGGAAGTCCGATCCCAGCCTGCGGGTCTGCCTACCACACCATTTTGAAGCAGCTGCCATGTGTCTTTCTCTAAAGTGCTCTCTCATGGAATAAATACATTGAAAGTGGGAGAACTTATTGCCCATTCACAACTGTATCAGCAGGGAAAGATGTATGAATTTCAGCAGATACAACGGAGGCGCTCTATCACGGCGTTTCTATAGTTCAGAGCACCACACTGGCTTCTTTTGATTTTAAACATATTTCAAATGCAGAACTTTATACACCAAAGATGAGATATCGATTTTCTATGCCTGCACGCATAAAACTTCAAAATTAATTCATGGTTTTGAAAGCCCGGAATGATATTAGCTCTGAGAGACAAATTCTTACCCATCTCCTCCTCTCCCCTATCAGAAGCCCCGCCGTCTTTCTCATTGTAGACATCCACTTAATATTTCAGGGAAGCTTGCTGCTGTTTTAAAATAAATATAATTTGAGGAATCGAGTACTACTTTTCTCCTTTTGTATTCCTTGCATATTCCAGAGGACAGAATTATTAAAATTCTCATAAGTAGGCATGGGATAGTATGTTATGTAGTAGGAATACTACGAGCAACGAACAGGAGTGAACTGTTGATACGTGTAAAAATATGGAAAAACCCCAAAATAATGATGCTGATTGCAGGAGGCCAGTTAGAAACACGGAGTGCATAATGTATGATTCCATTTTTATTAAAAAGGCAAACTAATCTGTAAGCAGGTCAGTGGGTTGCTTGGAGGTGGGGACCCAGGGCCGGGGGGAGGGAGGTGGCGGGTGGAAGGGAACGATTTCAAAGGGGCCGGAGGGAACTTTCAGGGGTGGTAGTGACGTGTGTTATCTTGATTGTGGCAATGGTTTCATGGTGGATACGCTAGGCCCCAACTTGTCAAACCGTGCACTGTGAATCGGTGTTTGTTGTACGTCATTACACCGCAATCAAGTTGTTAAAATTATCATAAACTATATATATTTATTTAAGAGAAATATTAAGACAGAACTTGGAGAAATCACCTACAGGTGCATAAGATTTGGGGCGCAGGCTCTAGATTCAGAAAAGCTGAGATTGTCTCTTAGTTCTCTCACCTCTCAGCTCTGTGAACTCGCGAAGCCTCAGCTCTCTCATGTGTAAAGTGGGGAACAGCAGCAACCTCCCCGCAGGACTGTTGTGAGCAGCAGGTGAGCGAATGGAAGCTGTGAGCACAGGACGCCCAGCCTACACCGAACACTCGCATGATTCTAAGATGCACACGTGCACACGCGTGAACACCGGTGCAAACACACGGCGGTCGGAAGGAGGCCCACTCACAGCGGTTCACATGGAAACTAATGCAATAAATGATAAAGAGTGCAACAAGAGTGAACTGTGTTCTGCACACTCACCACTGTTAACCTCCTTCTGCCCCACCCTGCATGTATGCATCCGTACTTTCTACGTGAGCGATAACGGGGCACAGAGCATAGGATAGGGATGAACCCCAAAGAAGCCATGAGTCAACCAGTGAAAAGTGACACTTTTGTGATTACCGTTATTACTTTCCCAAACATCCACCTAATTTTTTAATGCTTTTTTCTAAATATATTTGTATTGATTTCAGAGAGGAAGGGAGAAGGAGAGAGAGAAACATCAGTGATGAGAGAGAATCATGGATCGGCTGCCTCCTGCACACACCCTACTGGGGATCGAGCCTGCAACTTGGGTCTGTGCCCTTGACTGGAATCAAACCGTGACCTCCTGGTTCATAGGTTGATGCTCAACCACTGAGTTGAGCTGGCTGGGGAAACATCACCTAATTTTTCACAACCATGTGAGTTGTCTTATTATTACCGCCATTCTGCAACTAAAATAAATCTGAAGCAGAGGGAGGGCGAGGCCAGCTAGTGAGGGGGTGAGGTCAGCT
Organism: Murina feae; assembly: GCA_004026665.1. Lineage (NCBI taxonomy): Eukaryota > Metazoa > Chordata > Mammalia > Chiroptera > Vespertilionidae > Murina > Murina feae. Next base: position 4,548 of record PVJC01055815.1, read on the forward strand.
AGTGAGGGGGTGAGGTCAGCTAGTGAGGGAGGGGGAGGCTGGCCAGCTGGTTAGTGGTAGAGCTGGAAGGGACACTCCAGCTTCAGGACAAACCACAGAAGAAGCCAAGGACCTTTCTCAAAACTAGTTCATACTATTCTGTGACTCGGATTAAACACAACTTCTAGTCTTCAGGGGGGCGAGCATGTGGAAGAGAATCTCTCTGGCTGCACCCACTGCCGATTCACATGCTCCCTCCATGAAGGACATCCCTGGCTCACGTGTGTGCACCCAGGTGCCCGCCAAGTCCTGGAGCGGGCTCCTGTATCCCCCTATCGACTGACCGCCTCTGTGCCTTGGCACACATGGCTCTGGCGTCTGTGACCCCCTCACAGCCCTGCTGGGGAGACCCTTCGGGGCTGGCGGATGCACTGACTCCACTCATTCCTGCGCTCACTGTTCATTCATCCCACACATTTGAACTGAACAACGGTTATTACCAGGCTGATCTGGGTGCTGAGAAAACCACACCAACAAGCACCCCTCCTCCATCTCTCCTTCCTTGAATCTGACCTTCTTTCTTAGTATCGACGGTATTGTTGTTCCTCTGCCCTTGCGAGCTAGGGCAGGGCTAGGGGGCAGGGCTGCAGGCCTGGGAGAAAGTCTCTTACTCAAAGGCATTCATTGAAGAGCAGGGAAAGGGCTGAACTGGGGATAATAAAAAAGTAGTGGGTGTCACTAACGCTCAGAGACTCGCTCAGGTGGCCGGACGAGAGGAAGGCTGACGTGAGGCACAAACTCCAGGAAACCAGGAGACGTAGGAGGACACTAGTACCAACATCTGCCTTTTGCTGTCCCTTGGGAGGGGGAATAACTGGGTAAAGATAAGATGCAGAAGGTGCTTCAAAGGAGAGTTTTAACCAAAGGACCCGGGTAACAGCAGAGAGGAAAACTAATTGCAGAAACTGGGCTCATGAAAACCTGTGGGAATTTTTATCTCACGGTAACTTTCTCACAGAGGATGTTCTCCCGAGATCCGTGGCGAATGCCGTAGAACGCACAGGTTTTTGTAACAGAGAAAGTGATGTGTGTGGAGAAAATGCGCTCACGCGTGTTATTTTCGATGTGCCTCTCCCTTCTTCTCAAAACTACCACAAGCAGGAGGTTCCCCTGGAGTTTCTAGCTGATCAGATCACACGTTTAAAAGACTTTGTTTCTCAAGAAAGCTGTGGTCTGAGAAAGGTGTGAGCTACAGGAAGTTGCTGCTATAATTTAGACCCGGCTATAATTCTTCTACAATTATAGGTAGCTTTTTAGACTTAGTTTATCCAGCTGAATTCCAGTGAAGATAGGGAATGAATTACCAAAGAAAAGAATAAAAACTCAGTCTTAAGCATTGTTATATTGAACACTAAGGCACTGAAAGATAGTTTTAAAGCTGAACAAGACATAAAACTTAAGAAAATGTAGAGCTTGAAGGTTTGTCAAAGTCATGGTAATGATACCATATATCAAGAGAATGTTCCTTTCCCTTAAGTTTTTTTTTTTTTTTTGCCAGTTATTTGTTGCATATATATTCATTACTAGAGACCCAGTGCATGACATTCGTGCCCTGGGGGTGGGGGGTTCCTCAGCCTGGCCTGCGTCCTCTCGCAGGCCAGGACTCCTCGGGGGATAGCCGGCAGTTGGACATCCCTCCCGGGGGCCTTAGAGCTTCTGTGGAAGCGGGAAAGGCTCCAACCACCACCACCACCACCACCACGCTGCACTCGCCAGCCATCAGCCTGGCTTCTGGCTGAGCGGCACTCCCCCTGTGGGAGCACACTGACCACCAGGGAGCAGCTCTTGCATTGAGCATCTGCCCCCTGGTGGTCAGTGCACGTCATAGCAACCAGTCATTCCGCCATTCGGTTGATTTACATATCAGGGTTTTGTTATATAGGATGTCTAAGGTCTCCTCCCTATCTAAAACATTCTTTCTCTAAGATGCTTACACATGTCCTGTAATCAACCTACAACGCAGTTCACTCTATAGAATTGTCAGGAGAGTGAAAGCCGCAGCAGCACGTAAAGAAAGCAGCTTTCAGAACAGTTTCCCTCTGACTGTTGCGTTCTCACCTCCTCCAGAAAGTTTAACAGGAAGTCACAACTCTAGGCGGCGTAACTTGTGTTTTCCATCCTCTATTTGCAGCCGAGTTCTTATTAGAATTGGGAAGTCAATGCTAGTGAGGACATATCTTATCACACGTGACATCACCTGCATCTCTGATCGAAGCCTTGGGCTCTCCTCCCAAAATATTCTAGGTGCCATCTGTGCCCCTGGAGACTCCCAGGAGGAAGGGCTGCCTTTGGAGTGTAGAGACAGCAGTCTGAGGACCAAGAGGACAGAGCTCTGCATCCCACTTGGTTCAGCAGCCGCCTCGTGTGGCTGAGCCTGTGGGAAGGTCTGTCCCCACCCCGCTGGCACCATGTCACGTGCCTTTGCTCTCTGCTGTCATCAATGCTTTGCTATGTCTTGTTCTCAGAACGGATGCACTGACACTAGTGTACGTTCGTTTGTGCATTTAAAAGGGTACGTTCGCCCTGACCGGTATGGCTCAGTGGATGGAGCATCAGCCTGCGGACTGAAGGGTCCTGGGTTCGAGTCTGGTCAGGGGCATATACCTGGGTTGCGGGCACCTCCCCAGTGGGGGGTGTGCAGGAGGCAGCTGATTGTTGTTTCTCTCTCATCGATGTTTCTGACTCTCTATCCCTCTCCCTTCCTCTCTGTAAAAAAACCAATAAAATATATATTTTTTAAAAGGGTATGTTGGTTAGTACCCTCACTGTATTTAGACTTATTTCTTACAACAGGCATGGAAGTGCATTCCTTTTATTAAGCAGACATGGAAATTTTGAAATACATCTCATGGTCATGGAAAAAAACTTTGAATCCTGTTGGATTGTCAGAAAAACAGCATTTCCTTGGAATATACTCTGCTCATAGCTAATGCGAAGGACTTTGGTAAGGACTCTGGCTGGCACAGTGGAAATGTCTTTTTTTAGGGAAGGGCGGAGGAAGGGAGAGAGAGAGAAACATCCATATGAGAGGGACATCGATTGCCTCCAGTTCTCACCCCGACAGGAGCCAGGGATCAAGCCTGTAACTGAGGCATGTGCCCTTGACCGGGAATCAAACCCATGACCCTCGGCCCGCAGGACAAGGCTCTAACCAAAGACCCAAATGGGCCAGGGCCACAGTGGACATCTTGATGACTCCTTCCCATTGCTCCCATTTCTAATGAGAAGCAAGGACCACAGATGCCTTTGTCCCCTGGTGCTGACACGGGGAACTGGTTTGATCGAGCAGTATCTGCACACATGTGGTCTGGGACCGTCTTCTCCCCGGGATCAGAGCACCCACTGCAGTTCCAACCCGGACAAAGGCCTTGCCAGTTGGTTTTGCTACTGCACAGTCTGCTTTGAAACCCACAGTTTCCATAAAGAAGAATCCGCTTAGTCATAATGAAAAGCAGCCAAATGGAAGTTGAGAAATGTCTTCTCAGGTTAGAAAGATAGACCCATGAGTGGCCTAGAAAAGTACCTTTTAATAAAGTAAGTATAGATTTAGAACCCATTAGGAGGACTAGCCTCGTGGAATTAGAAAAAGTTTCTTTTTAAAAAAAATATATTTTATTGATTTTTTTACAGAAAGGAAGGGAAAGGGATAGAGAGTTAGAAACATCGATCAGCTGCCTCCTGCACACTCCCCACTGGGGATGTTCCTGCCACCAAGGTACATGCCCTTGACCGGAATCGAACCTGGGACCCTTCAGTCCGCAGGCCGATGCTCTATCCACTGAGCCAAACTGGTCAGGGCAGAAAAGGTTTCTTAAGCGCACAGCATTTAATCTAGACAAGGTGGTGCATTCTGGGAACGGCCCATCATAGCTGCTGGTCCCAGCAGGACACCCCCCAGCTGCTCACAGATGCAGTGCCAGGGCGACCACCTGCACGAGTTGGATTTCCGCGCACTTGGAACTACACGCGCCATGAGGCATTATCCCCGCGTCAGCAGTGCTCCGGGCAGAGAACCTCGGCAACCCACACTTGCTTGAATGAATGACAAGGGTATGGAGGGAGGAAGTATGTGAATCTTTGAGAGCCCATCACTTCTACAAGAAAAGCAACTCAAATGATCCCCTCCCCTTACAATGGCAAAGAATGATGAACTACAGATGTGAGATCGACACATGATTTTGGGGGCATTACTTTGGTCCATGCATCTTAATCTTGGCTACACATACTAGTCACCCGAGGGGCTGGAAAAAAAATCAAATCCCAATTTCAGCAGAATGTGGGTGGGCTGGGCCCGTTTGCTCTTTAAACACATCTCTGCCGGTTCCAGTGAGCAGATGATGCCAAGAACTGGGGCTGAGGGGCACTTCTCCCAAACGCATTCGATCAGAAACACCAGCAGGCTGCTCAGGCCAGTCTGCCCTGTGCTGTCTTGAGGACTTTCCATCTCTTCCTCTTTGGAAGAGAAAAAGTGCCAGTTTGTTTTGACAGAGAAGCACTCGTTTCTAATTTTTTAAGGCTGTCGGACTCCAAATGTCCCCTTCAGTAGGGCTGCCATTGCCCTAACTGGTTTGGCTCAGTGGACAGAATGTCGGCCTGCAGACTGAAGGGTCCCAGGTTCGATTCCAGTCAAGGACATGTACCTTGGTTTCGGGCACATCCTCAGTGGGGAGTGTGCAGGAGGCAGCTGATCGATGTTTCTCTCTCTTCGGTGTTTTCTAACTCTCTGTCCCTCTCCCTTCCTCTCTGTAAAAAATCAATAAAATATTTTTAAAAATAGTGCCGCCAATGCCTCCCATTTCCTGTCCCCACAGAGGTGACTGTTGCAGGATTATTTTCCCGGCGAGCCTGGGCATTTCTTCTTGTCCTGAAATGGTACTTCGACAGCCTTCCCCAGACAACTTCTTTGTTTCTGTGAATCGATGCCCATGTTTCTAAAGTAATTACAGTGTGTGATGAAGTGTCAGGATGAGTTGTTTGGACGCTAAGTGGGCGAGTGAGGAGGAGGGAGAAATCGATGTGGATTACAATGACTCGTAGAGAGGACGTGGCTGGCACTGGTGGATGATGGGAGGAGAGGGGAACTATGCCTCGAGCAGAGGGCGTGGCACGTCACGCGCAAAGGTCTGTTCTGGGGACGCAGAACACCCAGATCACAAGTTCACCATCGCTTGCTTCTCTCCTGATCCTCCTCCTGAGACACTTCTCTTCCTTATAAACTCTGAATCTGACTCCTCCGACTCACATTCCCAACCTCATCCGCAGCCCGTCCCATCAACACTGGAAGCAGGGCACCAGAAGTCTCCATTTTTAACAAGTTCCCCAAGTGATTTCCATCATGAAACATTCACTTGGGAGAATGAATCTATCGACACAATGCAAGAGGAAGACAGATGCGACAGAGCGTTCCCCGGAGAGAACCAAAGGCAACAGACTAGTGCTTCCGTCCACATCGATGAGACACACCATTCTGCATTTCTCCAACTGGCAAAGACCGGAACGCTTC
>PVJC01055816.1:0-10082 GCA_004026665.1 Murina feae
ACCGGGAAGCGGGTAAGAGGCGGCAGGGGGGGGGGGTCTTGGCCTGCTTGGTGGCTGCCCAGGCCCTTTGCGGGGCATCGTGGAGCGGGAAAGCAAGGCTGCAGGGGCCGGGGTCCTGCTTGGCAGCTCCCCAGACCCCTTGGCGGCACCGGGAAGTGGGAAAGGAAGGCAGCAGGGGCCGGGGTCCTGCTTGGCAGCTCCCCAGACCCCTTGGCGGCACCGGGGAGTGGGAAAGAAAGGCAGCAGGGGACAGGTGAGTGGGAAAGAGTTGGCGGCCTGCTTGGCGGCTTCCCAGGTTTCTTCCGAGGATCAGGGAGCAGGAAAAGGCTGGCCTGACCACAAGGCGGGGTTTTCCCTGCTTTCTGGTGGCTGGAGGAAGATGGGCAGTAGGCAAGCTTGGAGGGCAGGCCGCCCACAGCCCTGGTCACAGCTCAAAAAAGAGAACAACATGCAGGGGAGGGCAAGAGTCTGAGAGATCAACATAGAGGGTGTGCCTGGGGGCAGGCCCCCGGCAGGTAGACACACACAGGAGGACTGCTCCGAGCCTCTTATGGGGCTGGGGGCAGGTCCCCAGTGATGACACACTCACGTACACACACACACACACACAAAAGGCGCCTGGCAGACTGGGGCCATCATAGGACATCCACTGAGGGGTCCCAGACTGTGAGAGGGCACAGGCCGGGCTGAGGGACTCCCTCCACCCCGAATGCACAAATTTTTGTGCACCGGGCCCCTAGGATAACAATAAAAGGGTAATATATGCATACCTATAATAACAAAAGGATAATATGCTAGTTAGACTGAACATCATTCCGGACGAAGCCAGAGCTGGAGGGAAGCCAGGCCAGGTTCCAGGTGCCTGAAGGTGTCTGGAGGGAAGTGAGCCAGGGTCCTGGGTGCCTGCCAGCAGCTGGAGGGAAGCAAACCTGGGTCCTGGGTAGTAGAGGAAAGCCAGTGCCATCAGCCAGGAGAAGGAAAGCTTACTCTTGTGCAAATTTCATGCATGAGGTCTCTAGCATACTTATAAATTCTTTGGTTTAATCTTTTCCCACCCTTATTCCCAACTTCCCTCTGAGATGTCAGTTTGTTTCATGCTTCCATGTCTGTGGATGTATTTTGTTCATTTTATTCCACGTGTAAGTGAGATCATGTGATACTTGTCCTTCTCTGACTGACTTATTTCACTTAGCATAATACTCTCCAAGTCACTCTGGGCTGTCTCAAAGGGTAAGAGATCCTTTTTTTATGACTGGATAGTATTCCATAACACTGCTCATCTACTGATGAGCAACAGCTTTTTATCCTCTCATCTACTGAAGGGCACTTGGACTGTTTCCAGATCTTAGGTATTGTCAATTGTGTTTCTATGAACATAGGATGCATACATTCTTTATAATTGTTTTTTGCAGATTTTTAGCATGTATTTCTAGAAGTGGGATCACTGGGTCAAATGGCAGTTCCATATTTAATTTTTGAGGAAACTGCATACTATTTTCCACAATAGCTAGACCAGTCTGCATTCCCACTAGCAATGTACTAGGGTTCCCTTATTTCCACATCCTCTCCAGCACTTGCCATTTGTTAATTTGTTGATGGTAGCCATTCTGACAGATGTGAGGTAATATATCATTGTTGTTTTAATATGCATCTCTTTGAAGATCAGTGACTTCGAGCATTTTTTTCATATGTCTCTTGGCCATCTCTATGTCCATTTTGGACAAGTATCTATTTGGGTCTTTCCCCATTTTTAAATTGAATTGCTTGTCTTCCTTTTGTTAAGTTGTATGAGTTCCTTGTATATTTTGGAAATTAACCCCTTATCAGATGTATGATTGGCAAATATGGTGTTCCATGCAGTGGGCTCAGTTTTCATTTTAGTGATGGTTTCTTTTACTGTGCAGAAGATTTTATTTTTGTTTTTAATATAGTCCCATTTGTTTATTTTCTCTGTTGTTTTTGTGTGAGATGTATTGGTGAACATGTTGCCTTTAAGAGATGCCTGAAATGTTGCTGGCTATAGTTTCTTCTAGGATTTTTATAGTTTCATAACTGACATTTAAGGGTTTTATCCACTTTGAACCTCCAGTTTTTCCAAAACCATTTTTTCTCTTTATTTGTAATATTTTTAATTATGAAATATAACAGGAAAGTACATAAAATATATAGGTACCTTTAAATGAAAAAGTAAACAGTGCCCTAACCAGTTTGGCTCAATGGATAGAGTGTCGGCCTGTGGAATGAAGGGTCTTGGGTTCAATTCCAGTCAAGGGCATGTACCTTGGCTGCAGGCACATCCCCAGTGGGAGGTGTGCAGGAAGCAGCTGTTCGATGTTTCTCTCTCATCGACGTTTATAACTCTCTATCCCTCTCCCTTCCTCTCTGTAAAATATCAATAAAATATATTTTTTTAAAAAAGTAAACAGCTATGCAGTCACCACCAAGTAAAGAATGTCAAATCTCTCTGAAGGTTCTCAACACACACATTGCTGTTCTCTCTCATATCTCCTCCCTCACCCCCCACCATTGTGGTACCAGCTGTTATGTGTTCGATATATGAACTTAAACACTTACTAGTATATTCCTGTAACAAAACTATTTGTTTCTTTACTAATTTCTTATTAATTATTTCTATTTTATTTTAATAATAGTCAAGCTTTAATTTTGCTTAGTTATTAATTCAGCAAGCATGTGTTGAATATCTACCTTGAATCTGTTTTATTATTGACTAGGGGCCTGGTGCACAAAAATTTGTGCACTCAGGGGGTCCCTAAGCCCAGCCTGTGCTCTCTCACAGTCTGGGACCCCTCTGGGGATGTCCATCTGCTGGTGTGCCTGGCCAGCCTGGGTGAGGGGCTGATGGCTGTTTGCAGGCTGGCCAAGCCCCCCAGTGGGTACCCTCACCCCATGGGGGTGTGGCCAGCCTGGGTGAGGGGTTGAGGGCCGTTTGCAGGCTGCCCACATCCACTTCAGGGTTCTGGTCCCTACTGGAGTACCTGGCCAGCCTGGGTGAGGGGCTGAGGGCCATTTTCAGGCTGCCCACAGCTCCCATTGACCCAAGGTCCCAGCGAGGCTGGCTGGAATCAGGTTTCTGGGGTTTATTTATCTTCCATAATTGAAACTTTTTTACCTTGAGCAGAGGCCTAGACAGGTAAGGAAGCCTCCTGTTTGTTTCAGCTCTGTGGCTTCTATAATTGAAACATTGTTGCCATGAGCAGAGGCCCAGCTGGCCTAGGCAAGCAATTGCAATGAAAGCCTCCTGTTTGCTCTAGGTCCATGGCTTCCAACCTCCATCTTGGCTGGGTTAATTTGCATACAGCCACTCTGATTGGCTGGGGGTGTAGCTTGGCTGGTGGGCGTGGCTTGGGTATCTTGGAATGATGGTTAATTTGCATATTGCTCTTTTATTACAGTAGATTAGGGAATGAAATTTATTAAGTCTTGATTTTTTTAAAATGAGATAATACATATATAAAAGGTGTCTATACTTTATGTAAGAACTTAAAAGTACTCTGATGTATCTACTATCTCTCCATGCTGAATTTTTCTTTCTTAAAGTGAGGTCTCTGTTCATAAAGGATCTTGAGACTCATGGAGGATACAGCTCTTTAGGGGAAAAAAGAGTACAGAAACTAACAGCAACTCTCCATCAGGATTTTAATGATATGGACCACACACAAAGTCATATTTAAAGCCATAATTCAGATACAGGTTGTGGCTACTTTGAAAAATTCTATCTACTTTCTAAAGAAAATTCTCTGCATTCCAATAGTGTTCCACCTTGGTCCAAGGGCCAAAAACGTCCTGAATTTTAGTGCTGCTGCTATTGTGCTTTGCAAAACACACTTCCTTTTGCTCGCTGCTGGTCAGATTAGAGAGGACCAATGCTAACATTCTCTTTGTCAAGCTCTAAAAGCTAATCCTCACACAAGGCTACAAACAGAAATCACCATCCTAAATCTCAGCCTGATCTAACAGAGAAGTTGTTCTGCAGATCAGAAGTCTTTATTGTGGTAATTAGCGCCTCATTTATAACTGTCTGAGGGTTATGGGGCAGCTGTCTTTAATCCTAGTGAAGGCAATTGTGATATAAAATAAGAGGATCAGAGTTCCCTGCTCCCGGAGAGGACTCATTTTTCAGGGTTGACCTCCAAATCCTTTACAGAAGATTGAAAAGACCTTTGAGAAGATTGAAAAGACCTTGGGTGGAAGCCTCTCTCTCTAACAGAAGCATAACCTGAGGTGCCTGGGAACCTTGGGGGCCTGCTGTGACGCTCTGGCTGTTTCATTCATGAAACTTCATCTCTTTCTGTCTGCATGTCTGGTGGCAGGTTGGCTGTTTCGTAAGGGCGAACACCTCATCTTATACTCCACCTTTCTCATTGGTTCTCACCCAGTGGCTTATACATTACAGGTAGCTATTTAACATTTTATTAGCTGATGTTTCCTGCTGAACATTGTGCTTTTTTTCTAAATACAACTTAGCATATTTCTTAAGAATTTCTCAAAATAATGCGTTATTTAAGTAAGACAGTAGAGCTTCATGTCAAATAATTGGTATCAAGCCCTCTTTATATTGTAGAGAATGCCAGTAAAATAGGTGGCACATTTATACCCAGTCATTCTTTCCCTTAAGACTTTGAGGTTCCTCCTAATAGGGGTGGAGTATATTTCTCATTCCATTGAAGTTGTAAGTTACTTTGACACATACACTGTGGGTGGGAATGCCTGCATGCCAGCTCTGAGCTCAGTCTTAAGTAGCAGCATGATGTTTCTTTTCACTCCTTTGGCACTTGTGCCATCACCATGAGACTAGGCACTGAGACCACCTGTTGGTCCCAGGGCAATGAGAGAATGTGATGCCAAAGTGCCCTGAAGACCAGCAACTGTGATATACTTGCTTATTGTTGTCTGCCATTGTGTTTTAAGAATGGTTTATAATAGTGTTATTGTGATTATAGCTGATTCAGGGAGAAACACAAAGACAGTATTGTCCCCTAAGTTCACTTTAACAGGAATCCCTCTCAGATATAATACAAAGGTAAAGCAGATGAAAAACGTTTTAGTACGTAGTAAAAGCATTTTCACCATGTCATGAGATTAAGTATTCATTTTCACTTAAGAGTCAGTGGTTGCATGATGCCTTCTGAAACATTCTAATTGTTTCATTTACTCAAAAGCAGTAGACACGGATCTGTAGGTGTGTCTAAGACTTACACATTATATTGTATATACCTACGAAGATACAAAGCTATGTAGCCCACCTTTGTAAACTATAAAACCATGTCCCAGAAATCTCCATGGGTGATCTGACCGTTACAACCACAGGAGAGACATAATTTTCAAAAGAGACACATGCAGGTGCAATGAGTAAAACATAAAAAGACCTCTTTATATTTTGGACACCACAGAAAAATATATGTGTGTGCTAGAAAAAGAGAAGAGAATGATCGATTTTTAACAAAAGGATACACACAAAGTTAGCACAACTTAAGAAACAATCCAGGGGGAACACAGGTTGCAGAGGCAATGAGCAATATATAATTGAAAAGATAACATTGACAACCAAGCATATGAAGACAGGAAAGAAAGAAAAGATAATAGAAGTTACAAGAGGGTACTCCCAGGATAGAGTTAGCCCATACACTTATATTCTTTCAAGGCCAAAGGCAGGTAGTGAATCAACCTACCTGTGAAGAAGGAAAATATCAAAAAGGTCAAAACATTCTTTCTCTGATATCCACTTAAAAGGATAGTAGAGAGAGATAAGGAGAAGCGTGATAGAAGCAGAGTACCACAGAGAGGTATATTGATTGGGAGGAGGTGGAAAGATACAGAATGTAAGTCATCTCCCCACTTTAGCGAGGACATCATTGAGCAGTATTTATAGAGACAGGAAGGTTACAGAGTCCTGTAGGGCAAAGACAAAAGAGCCAAAAGGACAAAAGAGTCTTGGTGGGCAGAGGTGAGGGGTGGGCAAAGATGTAAAAAGCTGTTCAAAGCCTAATGAGAATGGAGAACAAATCAAAAAAGAAGAAGACGAAGACGAAGATGAAGACGAAGACAAAGATGAAGACGAAGACGAAGAAGAAGAGGAAGAAGAAGAAGAAGAAGAAGAAGAAGAAGAAGAAGAAGAAGAAGAAGAAGAAGAAGAAGAAAGTAAATCAAAACACAAAACTTTGTTATTAATGAAAAGAATAAAAAAAATTAATAATTGCTGAAAGTTTGATCTTTTAATTCCACAGCAAAAAAAAAAAATATGTTCTTGAATCTTTATGGAACATGTATGATACCTTCTCCAAGGGATAACTGTCTTTGTATCTTTCCTTAAAACTATTTTTTCACATTATTACCTGTTTGAAATGTTTTTGCCTTATACATACACATGCGTGAATTGGCAAATGCTGAACTCTGCAGGTAAGATTTCATCTCTCAGGGTTATCCAGGGAAAGTGGCTTTTTGGAGTCATGAATATTTCACAACCAAGACAAAATAAAGGCTGTTTTCAAATAGGGTATGTATTTGGAAAAAGAATGTTTATTATTTCTTGTAACACATTTGCAATGATGTATATGAATGTAAGCAGATCAACAGCCCCTTTGTGCCCACAGTAGCCCCACTTACTTAGTAAGATTTACAGATACCTCCATGTGTAGCCACCATTATTATCTGGGACTTAAGCTGCTTTTAAATATTAAATGACTAGATGTTATAGTCATTTAACATGTAAAAACATCAATGATGTAGAACTGGGAAAAAACTTTCTTTTTTAAAAAATTTTATTGATTTTTTACAGAGAGGAAGGGAGAGAAATAGAGAGTTAGAAACATCAATGAGAGAGAAACATCGATTAGTTGCCTCCTGCACACCCCCTACTAGGGATGTACCCACAACCAAGGTACATGCCCTTGACCAGAATCGAACCTGGGACCCTTCAGTCCACAGGCTGATGCTCTATCCACCAAGCCAAACTGGTCAGGGCAAACTTTCTTTTTTTTAAAATTTTGTTTTATTGCTTAAAGTATTACAAAGTGTGTATTACATATATCTTCTTTGCCACCCTGCCCTTGACATTCCTCCAGGCTCCCCTACCCCCAGTGTCTTATGTCCATTGCTTATGCATATATGTATGCATACAAGTCCTTCAGTTGATCTCTTACCACCCCCCTCCCACCCCTGAAACCCTCCCTGGCCTTCCTGCTGTAGTTTGATAGTCTGTTTGATGCTGCTCTGCTTCTGTATCTATTTTTGTTCATCAGTTTATAATGGTCTTTATTTTCTAATCTAATAAAAGAGTAATATGCAAATTGACCATCACCCCAAGACACATAAGCCACGCCCATAAGCCAAGCAACACCTCCCAGCCAATCAGAGTGGCTGTATGCAAATTAACCCAGCCAAGATGGAGGCTGGCAGCCACGGAGCTAGAGTAAACAAGAGGCTTCCATTGCAACTGCCTGACTAGGCTGGTGGATCTTTGCTCAAGCAACAGTGTTTCAATTATAGAAGATAAATAAACCCCAGAAACCTGATTCCAGCCAGCCTCTCTGGGAAGTTGGGTCAATGGAAGCTGTGGGCAGCCTGAAAATGGCCCTCAACCCCTCACTCAGGCTGGCCACACCCCCATGGGGTGAGTGTCCCCACTGGGGGAGCTTGGCCAGACTGCAAACAGCCATCAGCCACTCACCAGGCATGCCAGCAGGTGGACAACCCCCGAGGGGTCCAAGACTATGAGATGGCACAGGCCAGGCTGAAAGACCCCCCCACCCCCGAGTGCACAAATTTTTGTGCACCGGGCCCCTAGTCCATAAATAAGTGAGATCATGTGGTATTTTTCTTCCATTGATGGGCTTATTTCACCTAGCATAATGCTCTGCAGTTTCATCCATACTGTTGCAAATGGTAAGAATTCCTTCTTTATTGGGAAATAACTTTCTTAGCAACCATGAAATAAAAAAAAGAAACAATGAAAAAGGAGAGAGAGACACACACAGCACACAGAGCTAGAGAGACACACAGAGTTTTAGGTATCACTGTAAGTCATTTTCCTACTTATTCATTCAATTACTTCATATAATACTAACTAATGCAATAAGATTTGTGACATGTATGACTCATGTATGACTCATTCTAAATAAAATTGTTTCTCTCCAAGATGGGATTTGGGAGAAACCAAGATGGCGGCATAGGTAAACATTGGAATTGTGGCCGTGCACAACCATTTTAAAACAACAACGAAAAGAAAAAACGGACACCACCCAGACCCACAGGAAGGCTGGCTGAGTGGAAATTCTACAACTAGAAAGGGAATGAGACTCAGAGGAGGTGCGGAAATAAAGTGCAGAGGTACGGAGGCACGCGCGAAGGGGCTCGTGGAAAGGTCTGGCAGCATTTCGTACCGGAGGGAGGCACAAGCTCCCGACAGCTCTGAACTCCAGTTCCAGGTGAGTTTCTGGGGACTCAGAACCATACTGGGGGGAGCTGGACTGTCTGGCACCATCGGGCACTGTCTGGTACCATCGGGCATCGGGAAGAACTCCAGAGCAGCTTGAGACCCGGTGCCTCTTAGGGCAGGACTAAGAAGCAGCCATAGCTGGTTGCTGCACCCTGTAGACTCCCTGAGAGCCTGCCCCACCCAAGCTGCATGCAGAGGCTTTTGCATATAAAAGGCTGAGTAGCCTCAGGCAAAGGCTAGAATAGCACCTCCTTGGAGATACAACTGCCAATGGTACCCAGAGGTCTGAGTGGTACAACCCTAAATACAACTCCTCAGATTCACAAGGGACACACTCGGGGCAGACTACGTGAGCACCAAAGCCCCACTGAAACAACTCTTGCTCCATAAGGGTGTCTCCAGCACAGAAGTTCTCCCACTGTAGACACAGCTGATTCGCATAACCAAGTGGCTTGGAGGTCATTTCCTCTCAGTGATCACCTAACACAGAAAGCCACTCTATCAACCCAGGGAAGCAGCCAAAATGCAGAGACAAAGAAACAGATCGCAAATGACAGAAATGGAGGAAAGCAAATGACAGGATATAGAGTTCAAAACCATGGTTATAAGGTTTTTCAAAAATTTTCTAGAAACTGCTGATAAACTTAGTGAGACCTCAATAAATCTAATGAGACCCTTAAGGATATGAAAAGGGACCAACTAGAAATTAAGCATACACTGACTGAAATAAAAAATATTATAAAGAGATCCAACAACAGATTAGAGGAATGCAAGAATCAAGTCAAAGAATTGAAATAAGAAGAATCAAAAAATACCCAAATGGATAAGCAAAAAGAAAAAAAGAATCCAAAAGTATGAAGACAGTGTAAGGAGTCTCTGGGACAACTTCAAGCATACCAACATCAGAATTATAGGGGTGCCAGAAGAAGAGAGAAAGTAAGACATTGAAAACATACTTGAAATAATGACAGAAAACTTCTCCTACCTGGTAAAAGAAATAGACTTCCAAGTCCAGGAAGTTCAGAGAATTCCAAACAAAATGAATCCAAAGATGACCACACCAAGACACATCATAATTAAAATGCCAAGAGCAAAAGACAAGGAGAGAATTTTAAAAGCAACAAGAGAAAAGCACTCAGTTACCTACAAGGGGGAACCCATACGTCTGTCAGCCAATTTCTCAACAGAAACTTTGCAGGCCAGAAGGGAGTGGCAAGAAATATTCAAAGTGATGAATAGCAAGAACCTACAGCCAAGATTGCTTTACCCAGCAAAGCTATCATTCAGAATTGAAGGTTGGATAAAGAGCTTCACAGACAAAAATAAACCTAAATGCATTCATTACTACTCAACCAGTATTATATGAAATGCTGAAAGGTATCCTTTGAGAAGAGGAAGAAGAAAAAGTAAAGATAAAAAATATGAACAACAAATACATATCTATCAACAAGTGAATCTAAAAATCAAGTGAATAAAATATCTGATGAACAGAATAAACTGATGAATAGAATAGAATCAGAGGCATAGAAAGGGATTGGACTGACAATTTTCGGGGGGGAAAGAGTGTTGGGGGTGCCGGAAGAGACTGGACAATAATCGTACATCTATGGATGAGGACAGCGGGGGG
>PVJC01055817.1:0-10093 GCA_004026665.1 Murina feae
GATGTCCACTTGCCAGGGGGGAGCAGGCCTAAGCTGCAGTCAGACATCCTTAGCCCAGCTGAGGAGGCAGGAGAGGCTCCCATCACCACTGCTGTACTGGCAGCCATCAGCCTGGCTTGTGGCTGAGCAGAGCTCCCCCTGTGGGAGCACACTGACCACTATGGGGCAGATCCTGCATTGAGCATCCGCCCCCTGGTGGTCAGTGTGTGTCATAGTGACCAGTCATTCCCAGTCGTTCTGCTTTTAGGGTCAATTTGCATATTACCCTTTTATTATATAGGATAATTGATTTTACAGAGAGGAAGAGAGAGGGAGAGTTAGAAACATTGATCAGCTGTCTCCTGCACACCCCCTACTGGGAATTGAGCCTGAAACCAAGGTATATGCCCTTGACCAGAATCATACTCAGGACCTTTCAGTCCGAGGGCCAATGCTCTATCTACTGAGCCAAACTGGTTAGGGCTTTTTAAATATTTTTTTTTATTGATTTCAGAAAGGAAAGAAGAGGGAGAGAGAGATAGAAACATTGATGAGAGAGAATTATTTTTTAATATATTTTTATTGATTTCAGAGGGGAAGGTAGAGGGAGAGAGAGGGAAACATCAATGATGAGAGAGAATCATTGATTGCTGCCTCCTGCACGCCCCCTACTGGGGATCGAGCCCATAACCTGGGCATGTGCCCTTGGCTGAAATCGAACCTGGGACCCTTCAGTCCAAAGGCTGACGCTCTATCCACTGAGCAAAACTGGCTAGGGCAAGAGAGAGAATCATTGATGGGTGGCCTCCTGAATGTCTCCTAATGGAGATAGAACCTCCAACCTGGGCATGTGCCCTGAATGGAAATAGAACTGTGACTTTCTGGTTCATAGGTTGACGCTCAACCACTGAACCGTACCAGCTGGGTGAGAACTATCTTCATAAACAGAGGGATCCACACATCAGGGAACAAATATGCTCTGATCAGGCCTTCTTTTTCCTCTGATGAGAACTTGAGGGGTGACTGTTATCATCCTGAGGATAATAAAAAGAAGACATCAAATGTCCCAGTCAGCTTCCAGCTATCTAGACAATCAAGTGTCCAAGGCTGATTTATGTACACGGAGACAAAATATAACCCGTGGAGGCACAAAGGTGCCTGGTAGAGTTTGTTTATTTCTATCCATTAACAGGAGGGAGTGAGAACATTTTCCAACCAGGGCTCAGTCTGGCTTGCACGTCCCTCCAGAAGTCCTTCTGGTATGTTTGAACATCGTGTTTTGAACATTCAGGTTCATGACAGTGTGGACTGTTTCCACTCACAATGGCCTTGCAAAGGGTCGTCCCAAAGCAGTCAAGGTTGATAGACAGAACCATATTTAAGGCATTTAAGCCACAGGTGGTCATATGATAAGGTGGTCAACTGTGGGAGATGGTTGGGTACCACCTGGGGAGAGTGTAACCACTGCATAGGGTGGGTTTAGGTAGACACGAGGATAGTAGAAGTTCCTTTTGCAATTTAACCTGGTAAGTTTCAGAAGGAGGAGTTTTGGTGAAATCAATAGTAAAGTTAGGGATAGTTGAGAAACAGCTAACAGGAACAACTATGGGATCATCAGTTTTATCAGACTTAGAAACAGGCACTGGATGGAAATCCAGTAGAGAGGTTCTAGGAGAAGGCTAAGGTTTGAAAGAATTGTTTCATAATTTGTCTACGCCTAGGGTTTCCCCTTTACAAGGGTTAAAACAGCAAAAATTATGAAGTACTGTGCAGTCGAGGGTTAAATGATGTGGAATCACTAGAACATCCAATTTAAAACATAGGTGGCCAGCTTGTTGAGAGAGGGTTAAGGTTGTTAAAATTTCTAAGAAATAAATGTTATAGCAACTAGGAAATAAACGTAAAAGTTATACATAGCAGGAGTTGATGTTACTGGCCCAATCCCTGATCCTGAGAAAAGCCATATATTTTAAGTGTCATCTGCTTTTTGTCTGCATGGTTTTCTGTTCTGGATAAACTTTAATTTGAGGTTTCTTATAGGCTCCGGTGTTCAATCAGACAAATGAAGTGTAAGTTTGGGAGCCTTTTATTTTTTATTTTATTTATTTATTTATTTATTTATTTATTTATTTATTTTTAAAATATATTTTTTTATTGATTTTTCACAGAGAGGAAGAGAGAGGGATAGAGAGCTAGAAACATCGATGAGAGAGAAACATTGATCAGCTGCCTCCTGCACACTCCCCACCAGGAATGTGCCCGCAACCAAGGCACATGCCCTTGACCGGAATCGAACCCGGGACCTTTGAGTCTGCAGACCAACGCTCTATCCACTGAGCCAAACTGGTTAGGGCAGTTTGGGAGCCTTTTAAAATGAAAAACATAAATTCATGTATCAACACCTTTTTATCCTTGCAACTCAGGGACTAGTTAAAGTACCTGGTATGGTCCCTTCCATCCAGGCTGGAGTGAGTCCTCGTGGCGATGTGTTTTTTGATGGACCATGTGTCCATGTTGCAGGCCATGATATTCGGTGTCTTAGTCTCCTGGGAGCATGCTGTGAAAACTACTCTATGAGTCTGCATTAATTCCCAGAATCTCTGTAAGTTCTTCCCAATAAGTTAGAAAGTCTCCTTAATAAGGCAGGTTTGCACATTCCCTGATCTAGCCTCATAGGATAGGTCTTCTGAAACAACTTTAGGAGGAGACAATTGATATTTACCAGAAGGAGTAGCAACATCAAGGGAAAGGCTTTAGGTCAAGGCAGATGAAAAAGTTCAGTAAGTTTTACCAATTGAATTTTACTTTTTTTTTTTCATTTTATTCTGTAAAACCAGAGGATAGCCTGGTTGGTGTGGCTCAGTTGCTTGGAGTGTCATCTCCGTCCCATACACCGAAACCATGCAAGTTTGATTCCTGGTCAGGGCACGTACCCAGGTGGCGGATTTGATCCCCAGTCAGGGTGTTTATAGGAGACAGCTGATCAATGTTTTGTTCTCTTTCTCTCTCCATCTTCTTTTTCTAAAATTAATAAAAACATATCCTTAGGTGAGGATTAAAAACAAAAACAAAAAACAGAGGACAAATGGAGATGCTGCAATATCAGCCAAGTTTGGCTCACCTGGTGTAGTATTTGTCTAGTAAAATGGGTTTCCCTTTCTCGATGGGACTCTGTAGGGAGTTTCCAAGTAGGAAACATCCTTTCTAGAAGTATTTTGTTGTTGTTGTTCATCCTCACCTGAGGATATTTTTCCTTTGATTTTCTAGGGAAAGTGGAAGAGAGAGGGAAAGACAGAAAGAAACATTGATGTGAGAGAGACACATTGATTGATCAACCAGGGCCTGAGCTGGGGAGGAGCCTGTAACCAAGGCATGTGCCCTTGACCAGAATCAACCACAGGACCCTTTAGTCCACAGGCCGATGCCCACCCACTAAGTCAAACCGGTTAGAAGTATTTTAGTAATCGCTATGGCTGTAGCCCTTTGGAAAAGGATGTTCTACCCAATGAGAATGCAGATGGATCATCATTAATACATTTTTATCTGGGGGTGGGGGACAATTGGATTGAAATCCACCTTTCAAACACCAGAGAGGCCTCATTAGTTTATTTTGTAAAAATTAAATTTATTGGGGTGACATTGGTCAACATGAACATATAGGTTTCTATATTACAAGATCTGTATACTACACCGTGTGCCTACCACCCCAAAGTCAAACCTCATTAGTTTCACTTTCTTCTTTTGTAAAAACAGATTTCCTTATTTTAGTTATGTATTTTTAAAATATATTTTATTGATTTTTTACAGAGAGGAAGGGAGGGGAATAGAGAGTTAGAAACATCAATGAGAGAGAAGCATCGATCAGCTGCCTCCTGCACACCTCCCACTGAGGATGTGCCCACAACCAAGGTACATGCCCTTGACTGGAATCGAACCTGGGACCCTTGAGTCCAGAGGCTGACGCTCTATTCAGTGAGCCAAACCAGCTAGGGCTTTAGTTATGTATTCAATCATTCAGTTAAAAAAAACACAAAGCAAAACAATACTTCACAAGCAATTATAGAAAGTTAAATGTTGAGAAGTAAAATTTAGCTCTTAAAATATTAAGGTTTGATTTACCTAAGCAATCAAAGATCCAATGATGCAAGGTATATCTTTACTTTAACCCTTTATGATTTCCTAGTAAGGGGATACTAATAGTGTGGAAAAAACACTTTCGTGAGAGAGAAACCCAAATTCCAATTCTGCATCGGCATACTTTGTTGATGTTTTAGAAAATATATTTTTATTGATTTTAGAGAGAAGAGAGAGGGAGAAAGAGATAGAAAAATCAATGATGAGAGAGAATCATTGATTAGCTGCCTTCTGCATGCCCCACACTGGGGATTGAGCCCACAACCCAAGCATGTGCCATGACGGGGAATCAAACCATGATGACCTCCTGGTTCATAGGTTGATGCTCAGCCACAAGCCACGCTGGCCAGGCTCAGTCTACTTTGTCAGGTAAATCTGTTCCAATCTTAGTTTGACCACACCTAAGATTTCTTTTTCAAGATTTCTTTTCTATGAACCTCTGCAACATACACAAATTTTCTGCAGCTTTTATAAATCTTTCACCCTTTGTCCTTTTTCCTTTTTAGTGTAGAACAATCATTTACTTTAGGACAAAAATTACTTTTTTTTTCTTCAATTAAAATGTATGTCCATTCCTCATAACTTCTCTTACCAAATGCACATCTTACCATCTACACGAATCATTTCCAGTCACCATAACATCCTAATAAGGCTCTATCACAGAATCTGGATCCCAAACTGAGGCACCTTATGCCCCTCTAACCTGGTCGTATGAAACATCTTCTCTACCTTATACCCTGGTTTTCCATCTGGGTCTGTTAGTTTCAAAGCTGGAAAGCAGTGAACAACTGTATGTCCTTAATGAAACCAACATCCTTAAGGAGCTTTTATTCAAATATATATTTTATTGATTTTTTACAGAGAGGAAGGGAGAGTAATAGAGAGTTAGAAACATTGATGAGAAAGAAACATCGATCAGCTGCCTCCTGCACACCACCCACTGGGGACGTGCCCGAGACCAAGGTACATGCCTTTGACCAGAATTGAACCTGGGACCCTTCAATCCACAGGCTGACGCTCTATTCATTGAGCCAAACCGGTTAGGGCGGAGCTTTTGTTTACTAAAGATTAATCATAGATCATGCATACTTTTAAAGCAGTTGCATTAGTTTTTGTTATTTCTCCAATTTGTATGAGTGCTCATTTATTTTAAGGCAATTGAATAGAGCCCTTTTGTGATCTAAATTTGAATTTACAAGTTATGTTTTTATTGATTTTTAGAGAGAGCGGGAAGGAGAGCGATAGAGAGATAGAAACATCAACGAGAGAGGAACATCATCGATCGGCTGCCTCCTACATGCCACCTCCTGGAGATTGAGTCCGAAACCCAGGCATGTGCCCTGCCTGGGAATTGAACCAGTGACTTCTTGGCTCCTGGGTTGACGCTCAAACTTTGAACCATACTGACCAGGCTCCAAGTCAATCTAGCAGTAGAAACATACCTTATCTATAACATGCATACATAGACACACATAAACACACAGACAGCACAACAATATAAAATTCAAAAGAAAAATTTTGAACCCAAAAGAAAAGAGAATGGCCCCGTAAGGCCTTAAAAGGGACAGATTTTCCTGGGGGAAGACTGAAAAATGGCCCAAGAGGGGAGGCCTGGGCATCAGATGGCTGCTGTGTATCTGGAGACAAAGATGGGGAAGGGAAAAAGATAGAGGTAGAGGGTGTGGGGCTAGAAAGTGAGGGGTCTCCAGGGGTTGTGTTAGTAAACCTAGTTTTTGAATTGCGAGCACAAGGGTAGGAAAAGTTTTCTAATCATCTCGCTCTTGCTCCAGTTTCACAAGCGCTGGGTTTCTTTCTAATACATCAAGAATTTACCTCATTTAGAATTATTTTTCCTAAGGGAGGCAATAGAGCCTCTTGATTTCTTTTAGAGCTATCAAGGTACCAGGTGTTTTGTTGTTGTTGTTTTAAAGCTCCTCATTGTCTCCGGGAGGAACAGTATGTTCTTTGTTCTCATTGAGCTCGCAAGTAAACAAGCGTTGGGTTTGCAGAGGAATCCCATCTTGGCCAACAAAGCTTGAGATCACCTCATAAGACTTTAGTCCAGAGGCCTAGACAATTGCAATTCTCTGGACCACAATTTTGGTGCATGCAATTAGCCAAAGTCCCAAATGGTGGCTGATTAGCATGTGAAACTTAGAGAATGAGTTATCCATTATGCATGCCTCCTTATGGGAAGTCTCCATCCACCCCTCCCACTCCCCCTCCCCCCAGCCCCCACCTCTCCCAGTGCCTGTTAGTGTGAGCATTCTCACAAACTGGGTAAGGCCTAGTTACAACCTGGAGGATACCCTCCCTGGGTATCAAATGCAGTGGAGGAAAAGCCCTCCCAGGGGGATACCCTCCTGATGCCAACCACGACTGAGGGATAGTTTTCCTAGGTACCACACCCAAATCCTATGGAGGGGCCCTCAGTTCAAACATATGAACCGAGATCACTGGATGCGGGTCCCCTACCTAAATTCAATAAAGCCAATGGAAAGTGGGAGGTCTTGTATCTGAGAGGACTTACCCAAGGTCCTCAGGTGCCACTGGGAAGACACTTGGGCACAAGGGGCTGGTGCAGGTGCCAGACCAGTTGGTTTCAGGATGGTGTTAGGACACAGAATCACTGTTTCAGTGCCCCACGTTGGGCACCATGGAATGTTAACTGATGGTTGTTGACTCTGATTCAACGCCATCAGAAATTACCAATTTGGGGTGCAATGAAAAAGGAAACTTTATTCAGTGCAAAACAACTCTATTGTGATACAGCACCAGTGTAAAAACAGTACTGCTGTGAGGCACCCCTGGGGCCAGGTGCCCTGAGGGCCAAGTCCCCCTCAGGCCAACAGCTCTGTTCTGTTCCTTGCTAGTCTGCTCTGCTCTGTCTGTGCTGGTCTGAGCCATTGTGCTCTGCTGAGACACCTCAAGAGAAAGTCAGCCTTCAGTGGAAAGGGAAAGTACACTCTTACCCTGGCATCAGGGGAGTGGGAGGGAGGTGCAGCTTTCTGCCAGACATAAGTGCTGGCAGAGGCCATTTTTCTGAGACCACTGTCCCACCCTCCCTACCCTCCCACACAGAGCCATAGGCAGGCATCATATCTGAGTCTCCATCATCCAGGCTCACACTCTTCAACAAGCCCTGGTGAGACCCTGCCCCACCCAACTTGCAGGATCACCCAAGCCATTTCCAGTGGCATTCCTATACGAATGGCCTGTTTTGGTTCATGCTTCAGACTTTCCTAAACTCTCTCAAATAACCAGCATTTGGCCTCAGAGTGCCCATACCTCTCTCTAAGTAGCCCTAGGCCCAGTCTAGCATCAACCAGCCTTGGTTTGCAGCTTGGCCTCTCCTGGGCACCTTCAAGACCAGCACAGTAGCAGCCATCTTCAGGTCACTTTGTATCTCATGATGGGTGGCCTGGGTAGAACACAGATGGCAGCTGACCTTGGTCTGCACCTCCCAGGAGGACTCAGAGCCATTGCACCTGATGGACAGCTTAAGATCACATTGAAGCATCACATAGCCACTTCCATAAGCAACACACTCAAGGGCAGACTCAGTGGGCACCAGAGACCCACTGAAATAAGTCCTGCTCTGTGAATGGGCCCCCAGCACAGCTGATCCTCCATGAAGGTCAGTGGTCACAGCCAGTCCTTGCAGTAGATGGGCCTGAGGGTAAATCCTTTCCATTGACGTACCAATAGCAATCAAAGCTCAACTATACAAGGCTCAACCACATGGGGTGATTAGAATACCCAGCTTGGTTGATAGGGGAGGCTGTACCACTGGACCCTACAGAACACCTACTACATTAAGCCATCCTATCAAGCCTGGGAGATGTAGCAGCTCTTACCTAATACATAGCAACAAACACAGAGTGGCTGCCAAAATGAGGAGACAAAGAAACATGTCCCAAATCAAAGAACAGAACAAAACTTCAGGAAAAGAATTCAACGTGCCCAACCAGTGTAGCTCAGTGGTTGGGTGTCCACCTATGAACCAGGAGGTCATGGTTTGATTCCCAGTCAGGGCACCTGCCTGAGTTTCGGACTCAATCCCCATTAGAGGGCATGCAGGCCTGGTACATGAAATTCGTGCATGGGTAGGGTCCCTAGGCCTGGCCAGCGATCAGGGTTGATCTGAGGGGCAACTGGAAGGGCAATCGGGGGGTCCCTTCTGGCACCCACCTTGGCTGGCCTGGGGCCTGCAGACTGGGGGCAACTCCTGTATTGAGCGTCTGCCCCCTGGTAGTCAGTGCACATCATAGCAACTGGTTGTTCTGCTGTTTGGCCAATTTGCATATTAGGCTTTTATTATATAGGATGTGTGTGCGTGTGTGTGTATGGTTATAAGGATGCTCAGTGAACTTAATAAGAACTTTAATAGCATAAAAAAGGATGTAGAGCCCTGACTGGTTTGGTCAGTGGATAGAGCATCAGCCTGCAGACTAAAATGTTCAGTTCCTGTCAAGGGCACATGCCTGGGTTGTGGGCTTGATCCCAAGTGGGGGCATTCAGGATGCAGCAGGTCAATGATTATCTCTCATCATTAGTATGTCTATCTCTCTCTTGCTCTCCCTACCTCTCTGAATCAATTTTAAAAAATCAATTTAAAAAAAAACAAAAGGATATAGAAACTATAAAAAGAACCAGTCAGAAATAAAGGGCACACTAACTGAAATGAAGAATAACTTACAGGGAATCAACAGTAGAATAGATGAAGCCAAAAATCAAATCAGCTATTTGGAATATAAAGAAGCAAAAAATACCCAATCAAAACAGAAAAAAAAAGGAAATCCAAAAAATGAGGATAGTATAAGGAGCCTCAGAGACAACTTCAAGTGTATCAATATTTGGTTTGCATCATGGGGTTGCAGAAAGGAAAAGAGAGAGAGCAAGAAATTGAAAACCTATTTGAAAAAACAATGATAGAAAACTTTGCTAACCTAGTGAAGAAAATAGACATACAAGTCCAGGAAGTTCAGAGAGTTGCAAACAAGATTACCCCAAGAAGCCCACACCAAGACACATCAAAATAAAAATGCAAAAGATGAAAGAGAAAGAGAGAATCTTAAAAGCAGTAAGAGAAAAGCAGTTAGTTACCTACTAAGACCATTGGCTGATTTTTCAACAGAAACTTCTCAGGCTAGAAGGGGGTGGCAAGAAATATTCAAAGTGAAGAAAAACAAGGACCTACAAGCAAGATTACTCTATCCAGCAAAGCTATCATTTAGAATTAAATGACAGATAAAGAGCTTCCCAGACAAGAAAAAGGTAAAGGAGGTCATCACCACCAAAACAGTATGACTTGAGATATTAAAGGGTCTTCAAGAAGAAGAAGAAGAAGAAGAAGAAGAAGAAGAAGAAGAAGAAGAAGAAGAGAGAAGAAGAAGGGAGAAGAAGAAGAAGAAGAAGAAGAAGAAGAAGAAGAAGAAGAAGAAGAAGAAGAAGAAGAAGAAGAAGAAGAAGGAGAAAAGATAAAAAGTATGAAAAATAAAATGGCAATAGATACCTATCTAGCAACAATTATATCTAAAATACTAAATAAATGAACATGCAGAACAGAAACAGATTCATAGATACAGATAACATTTTGATGGTTACCAGATGGTAGGGGGTTGGGGAGATGGATGAAGTAGGTGAAAGGATTAAGAAGTACAAATTGCTTGTTACAGAAGAGTCATGAGGATATAAAGTACAGCATAGGAATCTAAACTAATAAAAGCAAAATATTAAAATTAACCGTTTCTCTGAGACAGGGTAAGCCACGCCAACCAGCCAATCAGAGCGGCTGTATGCAAATTAGCCCAGCCAACATGGCGGCCGCCACTCACGGACCTGAGTAAACAGCCCTTTCCATTGCGGCAGGAGGGAAAGTGAAGCTGCGCCCCTCAGCTCAGCTCCGATTAAACTGCCTCTAGCGAAACACAGCTTTTTGAAACATTGTAACAATCACAGAATCCTCCAGAGCTGAAGG
>PVJC01055818.1:0-10095 GCA_004026665.1 Murina feae
GGTCCCCCTGGAATGGCTGGCATTTTGGTGAGTCCACATTATCTCTCATTATTTTCTCAGATGAACAGTTCTGTCTCCACAGTAAACCTACAGCTGAGGATTGTGAGGAGGACTGGGGAGCGTGTGGCAACTCCTATGATATGAGGTTCCTGAAACTTCCAGTTTAAAAATAAAACTACCTGTCCCCCTTCCACACCCCTCCTATTTGAAGAATGCTCCTTTCTTCATTTCCACCTCTTTCTTATTTTTTTGTTGTATTTTTTTCTTCCCAACTCCCTAACGGGGTAAGGGCAGGCCAGTTACCTGTGATGGTACATTAATATACAAGCACAGCTTTGAGAAGTTCGTTTTGTTGCTCTACTTTTGTCAAACTCAAGGTTTCTTGGTCCTCAAAGGTAAAGTTTTCATCCCCAGGCATGTGATTGAGGTTCTTTGCATTAAATTGCAATTTGCCCGAGATTTTCCTCAGCCCAGCATTATTAGCACAGCTTTACTGCTGCTCATGTTTCCTCATAAACTAGCCCTTCGATCATATCAATCATCTTTGTTGCTCTCTGATGTCAAACGTTTTAATCTCATCAAGGTCTTTTCAGATGAATAGAAAGTGCTGCAGGAAAGGTTGAAGTCATTTCTCTGAGCCTCAGGGGTCGTTCTGATCTTCATTCATGAATCTCTAATTAGAATTTTGTGGCCATGCTTTATGAATAACAGCCCATTTATCCTGCTCAGTGCCCCTGCAGGGTAGGCACAGGGTAGGAAAGTCAATGGAAACCATGTGCTTGAACATGAGAAAGATACAGAGTTCTACCAGCACCACCCACCACTACCCAACACCACCTAGAACCCCCTGTCACCAGCCACAGAACCCCTCTGCTCTCCACCACCACCTCCCACCACCCCTGTCCCTTAAAAGGCCAGTAGCCACTCTACTTCATGCTGTTTTATTGCTAAATCTAAGAATAACAATTAATTAGTTAATTCTGTCCACAGTCCACAGAAAACCATCCTTTACAGAGGATATCTCCTTATTCAGCTGTTCTAGGTCAAGTTAAAATATTAGTAAGATTGAAAAGTAACATGGAAATATCTTCTTTAGCAACACGACAGAATTTTTTATACAGGAAAGTATTCTTCTTGAAAGTTGGCTCACACTTTATCCCATTCCTTCCCCTCCCCTCACTGCCATCCTAGAAATGTATTTAGAACTTTGTTTCCAGAATTGCAGAACTGCCCATAATCCCCTTATAACCTACACCACTTAAATTCACGCACACCCTGTTTGTGTTTGTACATGGTATAATGCAGCTTAATGCCCCACTGTATTCACCTAAGTGTGCTACAGATCACTTTTGGCTATTACCCTAAAAATTAAATCTCTCATCAGAGAAAAATCATTGGCACACTGAAGGTATTTAAAAGTTGAGTGCCCGGCCAGTGTTGCTCAGTAGTTAAGCGGCAGCCTATGAACCAGGAGGTCATTGTTTGATTCCCAGTCAGGGCACATGCCCGGATTGCAACTCAATCCCCAGTGGGGAGCACGCAGGATGCAACTGATCAATGATTTTCATGATTGGTGTTTCTATTTCTCTCTCCTCCCTTCCTCTCTGAAATCAATAAAAATATTTTTTAAGTAAAGATAAAAAATGAGTGACAGACTCAATCCAAATAAAGAATTCCTAAGAGATTTTTGAAGGCTGCAGCATAATTGAAATAAGGGATTGTTGCAGTTTTGTCACCTCATAATTAAGAGAATGAACTGACAATTACAAAAATCGAGAAGGGGTAGAAATTTTACACCCTGCAAAGATAGAGCAGTGTAATTAAATACATGACAGTTCTTTATAACTGGACCCAATGGTGGCTCAGAAAATAAAACAGTTAAAACATTCTGGAAATAGTGGTGATGGTTACACAGTGGTGGGAATATACTTAATACCCCTGAATTTTACTTAAAACTGTTTAAAAGGGTAGATTTTGTCATGTGTATCTTAACCACAGTAAGAAAAGAACTAGGTAAGGTGGTTGTTCTGGTTGAGACCTACCTGGACAGACACATCACTGCCATTCTGCTGAATATGGCGGGAACCCAGCCCTGCCCTTTCTAGAGCAGACCAGTCTATCCCTTTCCGGCATATTCAGACCTGTCCCGGGGTGCCCCAGGCCTTTTTTCTCCCCACTCCAGCCAGAATAGCATGTGGGGACACAGAAGGAGTATCTGTATGCATGGGCAGTGGGTGTCGCCTCTGTTCCTCACGCTCCCCTCCGCCCCTCGGCTCCCCCACTGGGCCCACAGGAACCTCACAAGTCTCTGCTTGCCCACACAGGCCGTGGAGAGCCAGGGTGCTCTCTCAGGCCTGGATTCTGCCCATCTTCACTGCTCAGCCATATCTTCACCTGGGAGGGGGTCTCCTCCCAAAACTCCAAACAGCAAATAGAGGGAAAGCCCTTTCTTTTCAGATTTCCCTATAACCTGCTGTGGTTTCTATGGTCTCAGCCGTACACCTAGTTGGTCTTTCCCAACCACATTAGGTCCAAGGGATCGGGGGCAGTTCCTTCTCACAGGCAATATCTCTATGCCCACTCTGGACACTTGCACTTTCCCACTTCCAGACTCTGTGGGACCACCTTCCTCACATGTACCATCCCTGTGGTCTCCCCACCGAGGATTCTTATGTTGTCACTGCTCCAGGACACATCTACTGATGTGTATTGGGACAAATCGATCTTGTCCTCTCCCTTTCAGCATAACACGGCTCTTCAAATCAAACATGCTCTTTGCCAAGCTATCCTGCTTAGAAACCTTCTTGTGAAACTCAAAGTCTAGGAAAGATTTTGTTCACCCTCATCTGTGCCTTCCCACTCCCTAAATTAAAGACGAACTGCCTGTCAAATAGGCACCAAAGGGATCTCCAGAAACGAAAATGCATTTGCTTAATATTTTCAAAACTCAGTATCCTTCCCGCTCACCCACACAACATCCACACGGATGCATTTCCAGGGAACTGTTCCCCCGCCTGTCCCTAGGATTGAGTAGGGGCTCCCGGGACTCTGTCCCACCAGGAATGCAGAGCCACAGCCTGGTAGCACATTAAGCTCAGAGTGTGGGGGTTGAGCACGTGGCATCATTCAGTAATTTGGCTCCTAACAGTTCTCCTTGGTTTGATTTCCCAGGGGAAACCCGGCGCCACGGGGCCGCCAGGAGTTCCAGGGGAACCGGTGAGTTCGTTACTAACAGTTGTACTTGTGTTGCACCACCTGCAGTTTTAAAGCTTTCTTGGTGACTAACATTTGCGGACATCTCCACAGGGGGAGAGAGGACCTGTTGGAGACATTGGTTTCCCTGGACCGGAAGGACCCTCGGGAAAACCGGTAAGAACTTCTATGGTTTAAAATTTGCCAAGTTGAGAAATATTCTAAACATTGTTGAGAAATATTCTAAACATTGCCTCTTCTCCCACCTCTTCAGAACACCTGAGATTTAAGTAACTTGTTTCTGAGGAAGTAAGTGAGGTTCTGCAAATGGATTCTGGGGTGTGGCTCTCACTGAGTGTCCTGGCTCCCTAGGAGGTAATTTTATGTCTTACACAAGGGAGAGAAAGCTGAGATTCTTTTCATTTTAAGTGTCAGCGAATTAGACTCATTGTTTCTTAAGTCTAATGTTCTCAGTGGACTTAAAAATAAAATGGCCCTTCACATCCTAAAATATAAAGAAACTGAAGACTCACAGATATAGCACCTGTGTGTGAAGCTAAAGATTAAAGTAGAAGCTGTTTTCTCAGGATCCCTCCATTATCTATGGGCCTTGTTCTTACACTTTCATAAATCACTGCTGCCAAATATATCATCCCCCTGTGACCTAAAGAGCTCTGGGCTACTGATATATAATACTGCTGTGACACTGTAACAGTCATTCCTTCTAATTCAATTCAACATATATTCATGCTGTTTGCTAAGGATGTGCTGGGCCCTGAGGGAGGGGATATAAAGATGAATAAGACATATCCCAGGCTCAGGTTTTTTCTTTATAGAAGGTCACTGCTGCCATGCCACAGTGACTCAGTGGTTGAGCATCAACCTATGAACCAGGAGGTCAAGGTTCAATTACCAATCAGGACACGTGCCCAGGTTGCAGGCTCCATCCCCAGTAGGGGTCATGCAGGAGGCAGCCAATCAATGATTCTCTCTCATCATGGATGTTTCTATCTCTCTCTCCCTCTCCCATCCTCTCTGAAATCAATTTAAAAAATAGATTAAAAAAAAAAAAAAGAAAGTCACTGCTCCCTTTGCTTATTTGCTCTGTGTGTATAAGGAAGAGAGGGCACTGGGTGTACGTAATTCATGAGGCTGCTTAGTATCTTTGTGAAACATTCAGGTTTGGTACACTCCCTGTCTGCCACCTCCCCAGAGAAGGCAACGTGAAAAAATGGGGAGCATTGCAATCTAGGTTAGGAAGATCTGGGTTTGAATTATGACCCCAAGGGTATTGTGAGTCACTTAAGCAACATGACATAAGGAAAACATTTCCAGTGCTTGCCCATAGGAGGCACTCAATAAATATTAGTTTAATTTCCTGCCTGCCCCTTCACTTCCTCTTACTGACTTCCCATTTCTAATCCCTGAACACCATCTCATTTTAATGCTTACCATGGGGTGCCTAGGGATGAGGCAAAAAGCAATTTGTTTATGCAGCAAGTATTTCTTAAGCACCTACTATATGCTAGGCATCATTCTGAGTGCTAGCAACTCATGAAATTTACATGCTATGATAGGGACACAGACAACAGACACACACAGTTTCAGGTAGAAGAAGATCTACTCAGGGTGAAGTACTGGAGTAGCATTTAATAGAATGGTCACAAGAGGCATACCATTTGATCAAGACCTGCACAGAGTGAGAGATCAAGTCCTAGGGAGTTTGGGAGTGGGGCATTGTTTCAAGGAAAAGAAATGGCTTGAAGAACACAGTGTGTTTAAAAAAACAGCAAACGGCATGAAGTTCGGAGTGAACTAAGCTAAAGAAAAGTGGAAAAGATTCTGAGGAAGAGGTAGGCAGTGGCCAGACCACAAGGAGCTTCTCGATCCTGAACAGAGCTTGGATCTCACTTGCAGCCTGATGGAAGCTCGCTGGGGTGCTTGTAGAGGGGAAGGAAAATGATTGGACTACATTTTAAATGATCACTCTGACTAGTGTATGGACAGCAGGCTGTAGGGTGAAAGCAGACAGGACAGTGAGGAGGAACTGCCATAGAGAGAAAGATGGTGAGGACAGGGAAATAATGAGGTGGAAGAGTTGGGGTTGAAGAGAAAGCCAACAAGATTTGCTGAGGGACCAGCCCCAGCTGTGGAGTGTGAGGAAGACAAATCAAAGCTGTGGTTTGGGGAATGAGCCACCGCGTCAGAGTGGTGTGTTCCATAAGATGGGAAAGACTGGAGAAGGGTGGTTTTGGGAGGGAAAACCAAGAACTGTCTATTTTATACACATTCTTCTTGAAGCACTGGTAGCTATCCAAGGGGAGATGCCAAGTAAGCAATGGAGAAAGCATCTGGAGTTAATGGCCTGATGAGACCAACCTGGGCACTTAAAGCTAAGCCTGAATGAAACAGAGTCACTGTGGTGAGGCAGAGAAGGGAATCTAGCAGGAAAACTGAGAAAATGCAGCCCATCAGATGGGAAGAAGAACCAGGTGAATGAGGCTTCCTAGGTGTCAAGAGAACTAAGTCTTTTAAAAGAAAGGCGTGATGAACATACAGGCAAGCGACATGAGACCTGATCATTCGCCACTGGATTTTATAATCCGGGGGTCATGGTGGGAGAGATTCCAGCATGTTATCATCTTGATAAGAATGGTCCAATTGAGAGGAAGTTTGGGTGATATAAGGGAGTACAGATAACTTTGGGGAGGGGGAGAAGACGAGTATTCCACTCACAAATGGAAATTAGTCTTAACAAAGAATGGGGCAGTTCATTCCTCTTTAACAGGAGACAGAAGTCAATATACAAATGCATGTTGCTGGTGGGTCAGGCGGAGGGAAGGTGGTGCTCTCCTGTTTATTGCCTCAGTGAGGGAAGAATCGGGGCTATGGGGTGTGGGGTGATGATGCTGTACTTTTGAAGAGATAGGAAATATGTGAAGGAGTATTTGTGGAGAGAAGGGAAGGGAGTCAAATCAGGAAATACAGAAGGGTGACCTGATACCACAAGGGGGCTGCTTGCCGTCTGCCACCCTTCACTTAGATTGGAACAAGCGAGCCTGAATTCGTGGTCTTCTTCAACCACAGTTCAACGCTCAGATGCAGACATACAATAGACAGCAAGTTGGCTCTACCAGAAATGGATTCTTCCAGAGAAGTGAGATGAGGGGAGGGAGCAGCAAGGCCAGTGCACAGGTTATTGAAAACAATTTCTGAGAACAGGATCTGCCATGGAAAGCAAGTTAGTAACACCCTCATATGCCAAAGAGAATACGCAGGACAGTCTTTGATGAATTATGAGCGCCCCCCCCCAAAAAAAGACTATAAGAGTTATTTCCTTTCTTATATTGCTACTAAAGACATGAATTACATTTGTACACTAGATTCATCTTCTTGTAATCAAGTGACACAGTTGTTTCTTTCACATCCTCTGCTCAATCGGCCTTGTCTTTGTTGCTTGTGTTTCTGGATGTCATAAATTCTTTGAGCCATGCCTTTCAGGTAACATGTTCTTAGTCAGAGTATTCTGGACAGTTCCCAGGATCTTTCAGAGAGGTCGGGGACTTTGGCTGGGCTCTCAGCTGTGACAGACTTCAGTGTAATTTACAGCACTGAGCACATGCGCTTGTCTATAGTTCGGCATAGAATCCATTCCCGGGCACACAATAAAAGTCTCCTCGGCTTTTCAAAGGAGTATGTCCATGAAATCGCCTGCTGGCTAAGAAATCACTTTCCTCGCCTTGATCTCCCTCTTCACATCAAATCTCAAAAACACATCTGCTCTTGGACTCTAGGTATTTCATTTGACCCCAAGTGCTTTTCCTTCTCACATGTCCCGGCCCATAGTTCTCACCGTCTTATAAATCCCCGAGCTTTTTTTTTTACCACCTCCAGATCTCTCTTATACAGTTCAGGAAACTTACAGTTTGCTAGTAAAAATCCACTCTTTGATACTCTCAGAAACCGTGATTACAGATTCCTTGCTTTCCCTTCATATTTTCCAGCTGAAAAACAGCATTCCTTCTCTGGCTGACAGTTTGTTTCATATTAAGATCAAGCTCTGGCCGTGTTATGAAATTTCCCCAGCAGCAACGGAGACCATTTCCTGAGAATGACTCCTCGTGCTGGAAAAATTGTGAGGAGGTAGCAGTAAATGCCGTACACCAGCCACCCGGCACCGTGGGGCACCTTCTTATTTCTCAGGAGGTGCCTGATAGAATAAGTAAGGAAAATCGCCCTGTTGCCTGGTCACAGTGAGCTTGGCATTTTCAGCTCTTTCACTAAATCTTTCATTTTAAGGCCATTATTTTATCGTGACTTTCTAAGTGAAGAAGCCAGTGCTATTAAGATTAAGTAAATTGTCTAAAGTGAAAGGAACTTTTCGGTGGCAGAATCAGAATGTAAACGTGGAGCTATCTGGTTCTGTTGATTTTGTTTTTCATTTCACCACACTGCATCATCAAAATCTCCACAGGAATATGACGGAGTCCTTGGCTCTCTACCCTTTTGTTGTATTTAACCATGTCTGTCAGCACAGAATTAGAAATATTAGTCATTTTTTTTGTCTTTACAGGGAATAAATGGAAAAGATGGATTACCAGGTGCTCAGGTATGAAAAATACCATCCTATATAATAAAAGCCTAATATGCTAAATGTCTAAGTCATCTGGTCATCCGTTCAGTTAATGAAAGCATAATATGCTAATGATACGCTAAGGCCACTCAGCTGTTTGCTATTACATATACTGATCACCAGGGGACAGACAGTCGACTGGTCGACCAGTCGCTATGATGTACACTGACCACCAAGAGGCAGATGCTCTGACCAGTAGGTTAGCTTGCTGCTAGGGTCTGGCCAATCAGGACTGAGGGAGATAGGCTGGACTTGCCCTGGAGCCTTCCCGCAGTCCCTCCCAGGCTGGCCAACCACCCGCATCCCTCCCCGGCCCTGATCATGCACCAGTGGGATCCCTTGGCCTGGCCTGCACCCTCTCCCAATGCAGACTGAAGGACCTCCCCCAACCCACCCACCCCTGCTGAGTTTGTGCACTGGGCCTCTGCTTTAAAATAAGTGTTCTGATGCATAACCATGGAATACCCGACAGCAGAATACCTGGAGGAGCAGACTGAGGGAAAATCTTCACACACAGTGAATTTTCATGCTGATATCTGTTTTTCAGGGCATCATGGGTAAGCCTGGAGACAGAGGCCCCAAAGGAGAACGTGTATGTATATTACTATTTTGATTGTTAAGTCTGTCTGCTACACCTGTGCCATCATTTGACTCCCCAGTTATGAATGTAGACCCCCCTAAAAATCTCTCAGCATGAAAAGGGTAGAGTGTATGTGATCCTAGATCTTGCTAGACATAAAGCAGGAATGTTGAAGACCCAGAAGCAGGCCGTGTTGCAGATACACTTGCATGGCTGCCTTTTCTAAACAGCTAAGACTGGTTGGTTTGGAAAGCTTTATCATCCTCTTGTCTCAGACATAAGAGGATTTGTGGAATAATAGCTTTTACTTATTATTCCACAGATAATTCATAATAACTGAAGGAAATATGAAAATAGAGGAAATAACAGAAAGATAGTAAAAAAGTCTATCTTACCCCACTATAGACAAGCACTATCGATATTTTGGCCCAATCTCCATTTCTCTCACTCTTATAGATAACATACACATATACTTAATGAATCATTACAAAAGAATACATACTTTTTTCAAAGGTGAATTCATATTTTTTAAATGTCTTTTTTTGCCTAATAACATATAATGACTGCCTTTCCATGTCAGTAAATATAGAACCGCAGCTACCTGTTAGTTGCGACACATTAGTCCACTGTTTGGATACTCCTTATTTCACTCATCCAGTCCCCCTTTTGGGGGTATTTAGATTTCTACCAATTTTCATATTATAAACATCACTATAATGAGCATCTTTGTCCCTAGATTATAAAATAATTTTAATACATTAAAGATTGTGTTTATTTTGCACATGATCAGGGTATTGATCAAAGTGTGCTAGTATTTCTTTTATTTATTTTTTTATGTTAACAGTCTCAGATATTTCTCAAAATGTGATCCGGGTTGATATACTTGCATGCAGATACATTTTTTTCTTTTTTAAAAATATTTTTATTGATTTCAGAGAGGAAGGGAGAGAGAAAGAGAGATTGAAACATCAGTGATGAAAGAGAATCACCATAGGCTGCCTCCCACATGCCCCACACTGGGGACCAAGCCTTCAACTTGGGCATGTGCCCTGACTGGGAATTGAACCATGACCTCCTGGTTCATAGGTCAATGCTCACCCACTGAGCCATGCCAGTCGGGCACAAATACATTTTTATAACCAAGACAGTAGCACTGAAATTAGGTCCATCTACATCAAGCATGTCAAACTCAAAGGCTAATACAGGACAAATAAAAAAGGTTTAAGTTTAGGTGGGCTGCAAAAAAAAAATAAACACTTCAATTTTCATAGAAATGTAGGCTTATTTCAATACAGATATACTGAATACAAAGGCTAAAATAAATGAGTAATCATAAACATAAAATAATAGAACATTTTCATAAAAATTAATATTTTTCTTGAATACTAACTTACCAGACACTGACTATCTGCACAAATTAATAAGCATACTGCAATAAACCTATTTTTCTTGTTCTCTGAAAGTGAAATATTTCCTGTTGTGTACACCAAACAAGCCAGTACAAGACTAATGAGGTGGCAATTGGCTGCTAAAATATTCACTGCTGGTATTAGTGGAAAGAAATGGTGCACCTGCGTGTAAGGCACATAAGGGAAATGCATGCAACACAATTACAGTGATCAGTCATTAGTGCACATTGTAGTTCATTATTAATAATTATGTATAACAGTATATTATAAAAATTAAGTTA
>PVJC01055819.1:0-10087 GCA_004026665.1 Murina feae
GAGTTCATCACCACCCAACCAGTATTATATGAAATGCTGAAAGGTATCCTTTGAGAATAGAATAGAATCAGAGGCATAGAAAGGGAGTGGACTGACAAGTTTCGGGGGTCAAGGGTGTTGGGGATGCGTGAAGAGACTGGACAATAATTGTACACCTATGGATGAGGACAATGGGGGGGCAAGGTCAGAGGTTGGGGTGGGAATTGGGAGGAGGGGAGCTATGGGGGGAAAAAGAGGAACAACTGTAATAATCTGAACAATAAAAATAAATTTAAAAAAAAAAAAGAAAAAAAAAATAAATTTCAGAGGGGGAAGGAGAGGAAGAGATAGAAACATTCATGATGAGAGAGAATCACTGATTAACTGCCTCTTGAATGTCCCCCTACCCCACTGGGAATTGAACCTGCCACCTAGGCATGTGCACTGAAAGGGAATTGAACCATGACCTCCTGGTTCATAGGCCAGTATTCAGCCAGCTGGGTCACCTAAACTTTTAAGGGTCCCCATCTGACCTGCAACTAAGCCAGCAATGAGCAGCAGAAGCTCATCCCGGGCTGAGCCCCTAAACCTGCACTCAAGACCTCCTTTTCCCTGATTGTCCAGTGAACTAACCACAGCCCCGCTTTGTCTCCCATATTTCCCACAATGTTCCTAGAGCCATAGGCGCCCCATTTTGCTTGTTCTATCCTGCTGCCTACCTGTTGTTTGTTCTATCCTGCTGCCTACCTGTTGTTTGTTCTATCCTGCTGCCTACCTGTTTTCATTATCCTCAACTTCAATAAACGTGCTCTCAAAAAAAAAAGGGTGTTGGATTTTGTTAAATGCTTTTCTGCATCAATTGATATGATTATGTGATTTTTGCCTGTCAATTTGTTTGTGTGATGTATAACATTTATTGATTTGCAGATATTATACCAGCCTTGCATTTCCAGAATAAATCCCACTTGATCATGGTGTATGATCTTTCTAATGTAATGCTGAATCCAGTTTGCTAGAATTTTGTTGAGGATTTTAGCATCTATGTTAGTCAAGGATATTGCTCTGAAGTTCTCTTTTTTGTGGTGTCTTTATCTGATTTTGGGATTAGGGTAATGCTGACTTCATAGAAAGAGTGTGGAAGTGTACCTTCCTCTTGAATTTTTTAGAATAGTCTGAGGAGGATGAGGTTTTTAGTTCTTCTTTGAATGCTTGGTAAAACTCCACTGTAAAGCCATCCAGTCCAGAGCTTTTGTTTGCTGGAAGATTTTTTATTGCTGCTTCAATGTTTTTGGTAGTTATTAGCCTATTCAGGTTTTTTTTATTCTTCTTGATTGAGTTTTGGAAGCTTTTATTTTTCTACAAATGTGTCCATTTCATCTAGGTTGTCCATTTTGTTGAAATAAAGTTGTTCATAGTATTTTTTTATAATCCTTTGTATTTCTGTGGGGTCAATTGTTACTTTACCTCTTTCATTTCTGAGTTTGTTTATTTGGGTCCTCTCTCTTTGCTTCTTGGTGAGCCTGGTTAGAGGTTCATCAATCTTGTTTATTCTTTCAAAGAACCAGTTCTTGGTTTTGTTGATCTTTTGTATTGTTTTTTATCTCTATATTGTTTATCTCTGCTCTGATCTTTATTATTTCCTTCCTTCTGCTTATGCTGGGCTTTTTCTTTTTTTAAAAAAAAAAAAAGGATATATTTTATTGATTTTTTTACAGAGAGGAAGGGAGAGGGATAGAGAGTTAGAAACATCAATGAAAGAGACATCGATCAGCTGCCTCCTGCACACCCCTTACTGGGGATGTGCCCACAACCAAGGTACATGCTCTTGACTAGAATCGAACCTAGGACCCTTCAGTCTGCAGGCCAATGCTCTATCCACTGAGCTAAACCAGTCAGGGATGGGCTTTTCTTGTTTCTCTCTTTCTAACTCTTTGAGTTGTAGGGTTAGATAATTCATTACCATTTTTTCTTGTTTTTTGAGATAGGCCTGTAGAGCTATGAACTTCCCTCTCAAGACTGCTTTTGCTGTGTCCCACAGATTTTGAATTGTTGTGTTTTCATTGTCATTTGTTGCCATGATGCTTTTTATTTCTTCTTTGATCTCTTTGGTAACCCAATCATTGTTTAATAGCATGCTATTTAGCCTCCAGGTGTTTGATTTTTTTATTGTTTTTATTGTAGTTGATTTCTAGTTTTATGCCATTGTGATCTAAGAAGATGCTTGATGTGATTGCTATCTTCTTGAATTTGAAGAGATTTTGCCTGTGCCTCAATATATGGTCTATCTTTGAAAATGACCCATGTGCACTTGAGAAGAATGTATATTCTGTGGCTT
Organism: Murina feae; assembly: GCA_004026665.1. Classification (NCBI taxonomy): domain Eukaryota; kingdom Metazoa; phylum Chordata; class Mammalia; order Chiroptera; family Vespertilionidae; genus Murina; species Murina feae. The sequence continues at coordinate 2,315 of PVJC01055819.1, forward strand.
TGGGGTGAAATGTTCTAAAGATGTCAATTAATTCCATCTGACCTAGCGAGTCATTTAGGATTGAAGTTTCTTTGCTAATTTTTTGTTTAGAGGATTTGTCCAGGGGTGTTAGTGGGGTATTAAAGTCCCCTATTACAACTGTATTGCTTTCAATCTCTCCCTTGATATCCTCCAGAAAGTTTTTTATGTATTTGGGTATTGTATTAGGTGTATATATGTTTACCAGAGTTATATCTTCTTGTTGAATTGCTTCTTCTGATATTATAAGGTGGCCTTCCTTATTTCTTGTTATGGCCTTCACTTTAAGGTATAATTTGTCAGATATAAGTATTGCTACCCCAGCCTTTTTTTTTTTTTCATTTCCATTTGCCTGAAAAACCTTTTTCTATTCCTTCACCATCAGTCTGTGTGAGTCCTTTGTTCTAAGGTGGGTTTCTATTTTCTTCCTTTAAAATCTTTCTTATTGCTTGTAAATGATCAGAAATTGTTTGCTGAGTAACGTTTAATCTTTCTGCAAGTTGTTTTTGAGTTTGACATGCATCTTCATTCAATAAAGCTTGTAATTGTTGATCTTCAAACATTTTTGGTTGACCTGGACATTATTTGTCTTTCACATCAAAATCATCACTTTCTAAAGCATTTAAACCAGTGTTCACAAGTATCATGAGATGAAGCATGTTCACCATAAGCTTCCCAAAGTATATGATAGCTTTCAGCAGCACTTTTCTTCAAAATAAAGTAACAAGTTAAAACTTCCCACAAATGCTCTTTTTTTTGGCATGAAATTCGACATTTTTAATCGTAAAAATATCTATGATGTTAACACCTTCAGAAAATTTGACATATGATGTTTTGAAGCTTTCTGTCAATACAACAAAGTAGCATACATATCAAATTGCATATATATCAACATATGTGTAACTCCATCTATTGAAAAAAAATCTGCATTATTAACTGGTACACCTGATATGTATTTATCTATTTTTGGAAAAGGAGACTAGAGCAGAGAGCATATATGCTTGAGTTTAGCAAGTGAAACCAATTAAGCAATTAGGAGAAAAAGAGAATAAGAGAGGAGAGGAAAAACAAAAGCATTAAAAAATTGGCTATCAAGTAAAGAGAAAAGAAAAGGGTGCATAGACTTGGAGACAGGAAATTAGATATATGAGTAAGCCAATAGAGACTACCGTAATAATAACATGCCAATAAAGCAGACAAAAAAGATCAATTTTTAACAAGAAGTAAAAAGAAAGGAGAGAGAACTAAAAAGGGGACAGGAGAAGAGAAACATGATGAAAAGGGCAAAGTGAGAAAGATAAGGGTGGAAAAAAAGAAAACATAAGACAAAATAAAATAATGATAAAAAATAAAAATAGAATGAAGAAAATAATACAAAAATAATTTTAAAAAGGAAAACATTTTTAGATAAAAAATTTAAAAAGTGAACTGTCATTCGCTTCATCTCAGTTTTAATGTCCAATGGGGGCTGATTTAAGACCGCACTCTATTGTTCTGTCAGTTTCCTTTTAGGAACCGGTAGTCAGCACCCTGCTGAAGTTCGCAGAAATCCACCGCTCCTCTGTGTCTGTCTCTACAGCCTTGGTTGCAAGCAGGCGGGACCAATCTGCCAGTCTTGCTTGTCTGCCTAGTGTCAGTCTTAATTACTCAAGCATCTATTTCTGACACATGCTTTAGGTGGGGGTGTTGCTGTATTGGTTTCCAGGACCAAAGGCCCTTCAACCCAATCCCCAAGGGCTTTCTGGGGCTATTCAGAGTCTTTGTTCTTCTGCAAAGCTTGAGGCTGGGTGCAGTTATACTAGTTGCCCTGTGGCTGCTGGGAGGGACTGGTTTTTCACAAGGAAAAATGGCTGCTTTGGAGTGTCAGAAGTGTCAGTGCCAGATTCCTGGTCACCTCTCCCTGTCCTGATCCTCTCTACATTCTCTCCCCAGCCTCCACAAAGCTGCAACTATACTGCACTACAGCCTTGGTAAGTGTTTGTAATTGAAAGGTCTATGAACTAGGTTTAGTGAGTAAAAGCAAGGAATATACAAAGGCAAAACAACTGCACCACTGTGAGTTTCTCTCCCCCTCATCTCCCATCCCCCCACCCCCACCTCTCTACCCCCGCTGCCCCGTACCACGTGGCTCTGGAAGTTCTTCAGGCTGCCAATCTGGGTACAACCATTCATGGCTGTGGACTTAGATCTAGATTCCCCAGCTGCTAGCAGCCCTGTGGACCTCCCTTCCACAGTTGAGTGTTACTCATGTCCCCAAGGGACACAGACTTAGTGCAGAGCAGGTTCCTTCTGACCCTCTCATCCCAGTTGTCATCTCTCTCTCTCTCTCTCTCTCTCTCTCTCTCTCTCTCTCTCTCTCTCTCCTAGATCCTCAATCCTACCATTCTCCAGGCATCTTCTGTCCTTTCCAGCTATGGATTGTCTCACCAGTTGTGTTTAATTCACCAGTTCTGGGTGGATGTTATTTGATTTAGTTGTTCCTTCTATTTGCTCCATGAGAAGGCACAGGATATATTCACCTACTCGGCAGCCATTTTGAAAACCCATAGCACAATCATTTTAATGTTATTTAACAAACAAGAGAAAAAACTAAAAATGAAAATTGGTACAAATGCTGAGGACACATACTAAGCTAAAAAGTTCTTGTAATGTGAAGTTAAGCTTCATCCATCACCTTGGGGAAAAAAGCATTAGAGAAGTCATTTTCTGTTTTCCTTTTAACATATACTGTGTCTCACAAGCACTTCAACCAATGGGCAAATAGTATGCATGGGAATTTTAGAGCATCCCTAGTAATTAAGGGGGAGCTCCAGGTGTAGCGGGATTGAAGCATATTTTCTTTTAACAGAGGAGTGCAAGGTTGTGGGCAAGACTGACTCTGTTCCATGAGGTCCCCCAGGAACACAGCTCTTTTAATTTTTTTTCTATTAAGATCTAATTTTCATAGACTCAAATTCACTTTTTTGGTGTACCCTTCAACCTTGTGGCTCCACTATTCCCCATGATATTGTTCTTGTCTGCACATCTCTTCTCCATTCCACCCCACAGGGAGAGTGAAAGAGAATACGTAGCAATCAGCTTCTTTTTAAAGAGAAGCTCACATCCCACTGACAGGAGTTTAATCACATACCTAGCTTCTAGGGACTTAGGGAACGGAGTCAGTGTGTCCAACTAGAATGTAGAAGAATCTATTACTGAAAGGATGAAGGGGAAAATTAATTCAATTGGGAAATATGCCATAATATCGACTCTACAAAACTTAAGAAGTGTATTATTTTCCATTATCTTTTTTTAAAAAGAGAATATAGTACTAGAACACAATTTGCAAATAATCAACAAAGTAAAGGTATCATGCAACAATGTTCACCTCTGGCATCCTTGTTTGATGTTTTTGTCTATCACTTCCATTTTTTCTGTCAGTCACAAGAGACTTTTGCCACTTAATATCTTTGTTATTTTCCTTTAGTACAATCTAAAATTTACTTTCAATGACTCTGACAATCATAAAATGAATAAGTCTGCGTAGCAAGAACGCTTTCAGCCCAAAGCCGCTCTGCATCATGTGACAACAAGAAAAAGATCCTTGCTGTTTTCTGAATCATACATTTCCTATGCTGTAGGCTATGACTCTGATCTGGTCTTAATTTCCCATGACAACTATGAAAAGGTAAGAATAATGAAGTTTTGTAGAACATCAACATTCCATTAGTAGTGGTTGCGTTTGATGAAAGCATGACTAATTGTCTGGCACAGAAAAGTTCTGATTGAGTGAAAGAAAATAAAAGATACTATCGTGTGTTAGTGAAGGGCTTTTTATGGTGCACCTACAAAACAAATATACAAGATGTTCATTTCCAATTATCAAAACAGCCTGTTGATGTGAAGTTTTATCTGTTTTGAAAATGTCAACGCCTAAGAGAAGATTTGCTATATTCCATTGCCATGACGTGTTGTACTGAGTGGGTGGCTTAGCAGAAGTAGATATTCTTCCAACTCAATAGTAATAAAAATAGTGAGCTTAACACCAGTAATAGTAGCAGCTATCATTTCTTTAGATCTACTATTTTGGAGGCACTCTCTTACTTACTTTTTATGTAGTCTTTCTTATATCTTTCTACAATAACATTGCAAGGTAAATATAAAGGGTATTCTCACTTTAGGCTCAGGGAATGATTGCCTACCCTTGTCTGGCGGTTGGGGTGGTAGAACTAACATACGACTGAGTCTCTGGTATACCAGACCATGTGCTGAGCACAGTGCAGCTGGATTCAAATTCATGGGATCCTTGCATGGTGTCTCATAAAATGAAACTTGTGCTCACAAGGACAGAAGCCAGATTTGTCACAAGCCACAGGCTTCATCATGCTGTTTGTAGCCACTTAAGTTGCCTCAGAAAGTGTAGGTTCTGAGCATACTACAGTGGTGACGTGGGATTCTAAAATAAATCTGGTCCAGCTGGTGTAAGTCAGTGGTTGAGAACCACTGAGGCATGAACCAGGAGGCATGATTCCCACTCAGGGCATATGCCCAGGTTGCAGGCTCGATCCCCAGTGGGGGGCGTGCAGGAGGCAGCCAATCAATGATTCACTCTCATCACTGATGTTTCTATTTCTCCCTCTCCCCTCTTCTCTGAAATCAATAAAAATATAATTTTTTAAAAATCTGAACTAGGAAGTACCATACCCTCTCCTGTATGTGGTCATAGTAGGTGATGACTAGACAATAGCTGCACAAATACTGGAATGAAATTTGTGGATATCAACAGTTGTGCTTTAATTCAAATCCCCCAAATTTGTCTAAGGTAAATAAATATAATGTTAATCAGAATAATGTGTCCCACATCCTCAAATACTTGAAAGTGGAGGGGGATAAAACATTTAAAGGAAGCAAATATGAACCACGCGCCATGATCCATATCATTTTTTAATCTGTTCCAGTACTTAGCAAGATGTCTTCCTATTGTAAATGCTCAAGAGTGCTCAATGAGCCCTCACTGGTGGCTCCATTGGTTGGAGTGTCATATCTAGATGGTGGATTTGATCCCTGGTTGGGGACATATAGGAAGGCAACTGATCAATGTTTCTTTCTCACATCAATATTTCTCCTCCCTTCTTGCCCCCCCCCTCTAAAAGTAAATAGAAACATATCCTCAGGCCTCCAATGAGTTTCACAAAAAAGAAAAAGGAAAAACCAATGCCCAATAAATAGTTGTGATTGTTTTTTAAGGAAAAAAATTGAATTAGCTAAGCAGGTTACTTAAGGTTCTTTCTCTGTTTCCTGGATTTTAAACAATTGGATTTATTACTAGTGTATTTAACAAAGAGATTTGGCTGACTGATTAAAGAACTGAGATGGTGGTACCTAGAAATGTTAAATGGTAGATTTTTCTGTTGTGATTTTTCTTCCATTAAGAAGACAGAAATAATGACCCTCCTGCTCACAATTGGTTCTTTTGGGGGTGTATTAAATTTATTGGGGTGACATTGGTTAATAAAATCATATAGGTTCCAAGTGTACTATTCTATGATGCATCAGCTGTTTATTAGTGAAGGGTAAAGGGGGGTCAAATACATAGTGACAGAAGATTGACTTTGGGTGGTAGACAATTGTTTTTGTTTTGTTTTTTTAATATATTTTATTGATTTTTTACAGAGAGGAAGGGAGAGGGATAGAGAGCTAGAAACATCGATGAAAGAGAAACATCGATCAGCTGCTTCCTGCACACCTCCTACTGGGGATGTGCCCGCAAGGAAGCTACTTGCCCTTGACCAGAATCGAACCTGGGACCCTTTAGTCCGCAGGCCAATGCTCCATCCACTGAGCCAAACCGGTTAGGGCTAGACAATTGTTTTTATTATAAGAGTCTGCACTCACTTATTCACTTGTTTAAATGTAAACTTCTGTCTGTAAACCATGCTTTAAGAGGTTTTAGAAAGTCATGACACATGGCTTGGAAAAGACATGAAGATAGTCACAGATTATACTTACTGTCAGTTAAAATTAAGTTGTCGATTTTACAACTATCATTATTGCTATCAGCAGTAGTTGTATTTACTTGAATTCTACCACTTAAAAAAAATTTTTTTAACCCAGAGAAGTTTTTGGTGGTTGAAATGGCTGTCCCCCTCCCACAGAAGCTCACAATAACAGGAGTTAATCAAATGATAGTGTTCTCAGAGTATCTAATTCCAAATGTAATGTTTCTGCTTCCACACACGTTTATCAGACTTGTGTTTCCCACCACACACGGAGATTTTAGAGGGAAAGGTCCCCATCTTGTAAGACTTTGTACTGCACCCACTCTACCACAGCCCCAGTAAGTTCTTTCTAAAAAGAATAATCACCTTAATTCGTAAATTTCTTGAAGAGAAGGATTCTTGTATCTTTTTCTCGGCAGTGACTTAAACTTCTTCAGGTCGGGTGTTTGATCACTAACTTCGATAAATCAAAACAGAAACCAAAGTGAACATGTCAGTCATCCCATCAATGATAAGCAAACTGAGGATGATTTGAAGCGATAAATGCTAACAGGCAAGTAGTTAGATGTTTTACGTTTTCAGCTACACAGTCTTCAAGAACACGTCTTGGAATTGGGGAGCTGTGCTTTATACACAGGGGCCATGTTTGCTATAAAGGCCACAGCCACAGAAACACAGCCTGTAAAGTTGGTTGATTCTGTTCATGTTTACTGGGCATTTATTAAGTCCAACACTGCCTTAGGCGCTATGAAAAACATTAAAAAAAAAAAAAGCAGTGATGCCTTGGACAGGTGGTTCAGGTGGTTGGCGCGCTGTCCTGACACCAAAAGGTTGTGGGTTTGGTCTCTGGTTGGGGGCCTATGGAAGGAAACCATCCCATGTTTCTCTTTCACATTGATGTTTCTCTCTCTCTTTCTCTCTTTTTCTCTCTCACTAAAAACATATCCTGGGGTGAAGATTAAAAATAAATAGCAGTGAGACTTTATGAAAAATTTACTAACAATTAACCCAAGTGCATATTAATATAAATAACATGTTCTTATGAAAAATAACTATACTTCTCAAACAAAAATGTCAGTGAGAAAAGTGACATTGTTTCACATTTTTTCCTATCTTTTTTTTTTTTAATCCTCAGCCAAAGATGTGTTTTTGTTGATTTTTAGAGAGAGGGGAATAGAAAAGAGAGAGAAAAAAAAACATTGATGTGAGAGAAAAGCATCAACTAGCTGCCTCCTGTATACACCCCAACTGGGAATCAAACCTGAAACCAAGTATGTGCCCTGACCAAGAATCAAACTTACAGTCTTCTGGTGTGTGGGACGACGCTCCAAGCAACTGAGCCAGCTGGCCAGGGCTGTGCCTATCTTCTTAATGTCTGATTTAAGATGAGCTGGGTTATCAAATCCACTTGTGTATTCAGTCTGTTACAATGTGTGCTTTTGGTTGAAGTATATGAAGAAAATTTAGCCTCACACGGATATGTAATGGAAAAAAGAGCAAAAAAGAAAAAGAAGTATTTTATAGCCATTTTAGAACATTGTGGCTATTCTTTGATATTACATCAAACTTCAACAGAAGTTTTTTTAATGGTTAGATTCAATGTGGAATCTAAAACCAGTACATTAAAATCTATTGGTCTTTATCACAATTCAAATTTTGTAACATTATGCATTAGCTTTTTGGAAAATACAAGTAGATCTTGAAATGTTGGCACTTCTATCATACAATATCAAAAAAATTACATTTGTTCACATCACTAATGATCTCATTTGAAAAA
>PVJC01055820.1:0-10089 GCA_004026665.1 Murina feae
GGGGGAAAAAAGAGGAACAACTGTAATAATCTGAACAATAAAAATAAATTTAAAAAAAAAAAAAGAAAAAAGAAAAGGTAATATGCAAATTGACCCTAACTGGTCAGTGACACACATTGACCACCAGGGGGCAGACACTCAATGCAGGAGCTGCCCTCTGGTGGTCAGTGCACTCCCAGCCACAAGCCAGGCTGATGGCTGCCAGTACAGAGGCGATGGTGGGAGCCTCTCCCGCCTCCTGAGCAGTGCTAAGGATGATTGATTGCAGCTTAGGCCTGCTCACTGCTGGCAAGTGGATATCCCCTGAGGGCTCCTGGGCTGCCAGAGGTATGTCTGACTGCCAGCTTAGGCCCAATCCCGTGGGGAGCAGGCCTAAGCCAGCAGGTGGACATTCCCCAAGGGGTCTCAGACTGGGAGAGGGCACAGGCTGGGCTGAGGGGACTCCCCCCCACCCCCCGGCCCCGAGTGCACAAATTTTTGTACATCGGGCCTCTAGTATTTTTATATTAAGTATATTATATAGATTTGACCTTGATTTTAATAATTCTACTCAAAAATTTATTCTAAGGGGAAAATATTACTTATACATCTAAGAGATTAACATTATTTTTATACATACACACACACCATCACTATTAAATTTACAATAGCTAATTCTATTACAAAGCATCCATATGATGTAATATTTTGTTAACAAATAAAAGTGTTTTCAAGGCTATTTATTCATGTAGGAGTTAAGGTTTATTAAATACTCTTTATATGCCATGTGCTGTTCTATTTTTTTCTATTCTCTCCCCAGGATATGTTTTTATTGATTTTAGAGAGAGAGAGAGGAAAGGGGGGAGGGAGAGGTATGAGAGAGCAACATTAATCAGTTGCCTCCTGGATGGGCCCTGACCTGGAATTGAACCTGAAACCTTTTGATGCGCAGGACTCTGTTCTAATCAACTGAGCCACTCAGCCAGGGAACCAGGTTCTAAAATGCCTTGCATTTATGTCTATGAACTTATTTAATCCTCACAACAACTATGAAGAAGGTCTTACTATTACTGCCAAACTGTAATTTGGCAGTAATAGTAATGCATAGACTAAGGTCCAGAGAGCTTAAGTAACTTGCTCAAAATTACTTTCAGTGGTCTCCTATTATTCTTAGGGGATATGACCCCTAGTGGGTGTCTGAAACTGTGGGTAATACCAAACCCTGTGAATTAGGCGCAGAAATTCACAACAACTAATAATAAAAGAGAGCAATGACCTGTAATCAAAGTTCCATGAACGTGGTCTCTCTTTCAAAACATATTATATGTACTCACCCTGCTTCCTGTGACGGCGAGAGAGGATAAGATGCCTTACCTGGGGAACTTCCACCTTTCCACTTAGAGGAAGCGTTTTACAGCTTCTCTTTAGCTATCCGAACTGCCAGCATCGCTACTCTTGTGCTTTGGGGCCATAACGAAGTAAAATGAGGATTCCTTGAGCACCAGCATCGCGATATCACCTGGGCGATCTGACCACTGAGAGGGCTACTCAGTGAACAGCTGGAGGAGATGGGGGAGGAAGGCGCGGTTCTCAGCCTGGGAGAGACAGCGCTGATTTCATCTTGCTCTTCACAATGGGGTGCATTTAAAACTCATGAATTATTCCTGGGATGTTCATTTAAATATTTTCAGGCCATGATGAACCCTGGGTAACTGAAACCTCAGAAAGCCAAACCGCAGATAAGGGGTGGGGGGACGGCTGTGTAAGTGTGGGGTGTACTGAATTCAGAGCCTGGTACTCTGACCTCTGACCCCGGGTTCTTTGTCACTGCTCTATGCTGCCACCACATAATGTAAAGGTGGAAATCACTATATATTAATAGGCAAAAAATATTTTACACGCACAAAGCAACTCGGTAAAATGCATGCCTGCATTAAAAAGGGAAAGAAATGCATCTAAATATGTGTAGAGATTATTTCTCTGTAAGGAGATTTTAGTTAGCTTTTGCCTACTTCTCGTATTCTTAATATTACTAATATTTGAAAAAGATCTTTTAGTGTTAAAGGTAGACTGTTTTATTATTCAAAAAAAAGAAAATGTTAGCAAATTTGCAAAAACAATGCAGTATTCTAAAAAACTCTGCCACTCACATAAGCCATGTTATTTCAAAGCTTCAAAACAACCAACAGCTTTTGTTTAAATGTTTTCAAACCTATAAACAAATGGTAGTAGCAGGCATACTTAAGCTACTAGGAAATGAATATAAATTCATTATGTTGACCCCTTGTTTTTCAGAACAAACACACAGACACATCCACACACATTAAGTATCTGAGCCCTTTGCAATTGCAGGGACATTTCAAGAGAATCTTAAGAAAATAGAAAAGTGTCCTGGCTGGTTTAGCTTACTGGACAGAGCATCGACCTGTGGACTCAAGGGTCCCGGGGCATGTACCTTGGTTCCGGGCACATCCCCAGTTACGGGTACATCCCTAGTTGCGGGTGTGCAGGATGCAGCTGATCGATGCTTCTCATGGATGTTTCTAAATCTATTCCTTTTCCTTCCTCTCTGTAAAAAAATCAAAAAAATATATTAAAAAAAAAGAAAATAGAAAAGTGGTTTTGTTTTGTGTCTGTGTTAAAGCATAATTATTTGCCATGGACCTTGCTGATGAGCTGCCTTAACTTTTTATTTTATTCATTTCAGTAATATTTGGATTTAGAGCAATATAAAAATATCTCCAGGCCCCCTCTTGTCAGTTGCCTGGTACTTAAACCATTACTCTGATCACAGCAGGAATCTACATTGTGCTTAGGCCCCTTCTTAGGGCCCATCCAGGAGACAAACAAAAATCACCTGTAGGAGTGCCCAGGTGGGGAAGTTTCCATAATAGATGATGTTTGGAAAAGGGAGTGAATGTGAAGCAAATACATGCAAACTACTACTAGTTTGGGAATTAAACAAGGCTGCCAACATGATCTTTAACAAGGTCAGTTAGTCTAAAATTTGCACAAATCTTAAGGTTCTCTCCCCTGATGTGTGAGTCTTGCTTTGGCCTCCACTTGAAACTTTCTTTTCTTTGGGGCTAATGTTGGTCTGTTTGGACTCCGGAGGTTAGATGTCACGTCGCAGTTGGCAAAGGCGCCTAGATCTTTTAAACGCAGTAGTTACCTGGGAAAATACCAAGTGCATTTTTAACAGGGTATGTCTCATGCTTTCTCAGTAGCCTCAAGGGAAGAAGATTTAAAAGAGCAGTTGACAAGTCAAGTTATACTCTGCACTGTGGTGTTTCTGTCGTGATTATCTGACTCTCTCAGAAATCTTCTGAGTTTGAGGACAAATAAATTTCAGAATCAAGCTATGATCTCTCTTTAGAAGGTAGAGTGTGTCCTCAGCATATATTTCCCGATGACACAGGGCCACACACTAACAAGTGACTTCAAAAGTCTGCAGCTTAAATGAATAGTAAGCAGTAGGGAAAATAATGGTACATTCTCCTAGAAAATTACAAAACCATGGGTGAGCCCACCAAATTTTGTCCCCTTTTATTGCTGAGTGCCAGACACAAAGATGCACTGCCCAGCTCCTCCTCTAAGGAAACACCTGAGACCCAGTTCATGGAAATGTAGTCAACAAAAAACTTCCAACTCTTGGGGTCTGTCTTAGCTGCAGAGAGCACCTCCCCTGGGTCAATCAGTATCCCATGACCAAACTAGGTGATGACATTGTAAAAATTCAGCCTGGTGCACGGTAAAAGTTCTGACTAACAATTCTCTCTCTAGAGTGTTCCACCAAGTTGGCCAAGCTTTGCTGAGCTTACATTGCAATGTTTAATTTTCTATATGCCCAATTCTGTTTCCTCCCCATTATTTGACATATATTAATTCCTAATAAACATCATCACACACACCACAAATGCCATCTCAGTGTGTGCTTATGGAGAATCAATTTGTGACAAGCTATGTTTCAATATGACTGGCCTGGATTGTGCCACTCAAAAGATCCAGAAAAACTGATTATTACGCCCTGGACAGTGTGGCCCAGTTGGTTGGAGCTTTGACCCATGCACCCAAAGGTTGAGTCCCTGTCAGGGTACATGCCCAAGTTGTAGGTTTGATCCCTTATCAAGGTGTGAACAGGAGGCAACCAATCAGTTTCTCTCTCTCACATCGAGGTTTCTCTCTCCCTCTCTCTTCCTCAAATCAATTAAACAAACAAACAAACAAAAAACTGGTGATTATGATAGAAAACACTTATTGAGAGCTTACTATGTTCCAGACAATTTTGTAAGATACACACACACACACACACACTTTTAATCCTCACAACAACTCTATAAGTCAGGTACTACTTTTAACCCCATTTTACAGATGAAAATTTGAGTAAGAAAGAGTTAAAGTAGTTCATCAACATTTCAGTTAGTAAGTGGTAAAACTGGTAATAAAATCCAGGTAGTCTGGCTCCAAAATCATGACTATATTCTAGTGTTTGTTTTAATCCTAGCATAGAAGTTTGCACTAAAATTCAAAATTCAATCTAGAAGGTAGAATTAACAGATTTGCTCAGTAGTAATTAAGATAGAAGTAAAAAGATTTGTACCATTGTGGAGGCAAGGACCTTCTTGTTTGGGAGTAGTAAGATGAAAAGAGAAAACTAGGATTATATATTGATTTTTAGCTTGATCAAGTGTGATAATAATAATGCTGCCTTTTTATAACAAGGAAATTGTAAGAAGATCAAATTTTAGGGGGATGGATCAAGCATTCAATGTTGGATTAAATGGGAAATGTTTAAGACACCAAAGCAAAGAGGTTCCATCAGCAGCTAGCTAAATGAGTTTGGGCTTCAGAAGAGGTCACACCACTCAGAGTGAATGTAGATGGAATCTAAACCCATGAAATGACTTTACCACAATCGAGCGTGTTGGGTCAGAAGAAAGGAGGCTTGCAATGAAGCCATGAGGCCCTTCAATATTTAGATGTCATGCTGAAGAGGAACAGTGGGCTAAGTGAAGCCTGAGTCCAGTGGGGAAGTTGGAAAAAGAATGTGATTCAAGGAGAGAGTGGTCAATTAGGTCAAATGTGGCTGAAAGCTTGAGCAGGATAAAGACACAGAAGTGGTACTGAATTTGCAACATGAATGTCATTGCTCATTTTCAGAAGCACAACTGTGGTGCAGGTGGAGTGAGCAGGAAGCCTGATTACATGGGCATGTGTCATGGTGGTAGAAAATGGTGTGGAAGCTATGGGTATAGACAATTTTCTCTGAGAAATGTCTACCGGGAGTGGAAATGTGGTTTGGGAATGGTTCTTTAAGAATGGAGACATTAGGAGGAACCAAGATGGCGGTTTGAGATATATACCTAAATGGGCAGTCTCCTACAACTACATTATAAAAATCTTATATAATAAAAGAGAAACATGCAAATTGACCGTTACCACCAGCCAATCAGAGTGGCTGTATGCAAATTAAACCAGCCAAGATGGAGGCCAACAGCCATGGAGCTAGAGCAAATCAAAGGCTTCTATTGCAACTGCCTGTCTAGGTTGGCTGAGCCTATGGTCACAGCCACGCCCACCAGCCAAGATGGAGGCTGACAGAGCGGCTCTGCACTGGGAGCCTCCATGGCCAGCCGGCATAGCTATGCCAGGTGTGTCAGCTCAGTGGGGGGGGGTTCCAGGCTGGGGCCTCCTCGGGGCATCCAGGAGTGCCCGCTCCGGGGCCACTGCCTGGCTCCACCCCCCGGGGTCCTCCACGGGGCTTGGAGGAGCAGCCATCCTGGGTCCACTGCCTGGCTCCGCCCCCCAGGAGCCTCCTCGGGGCATCCAGGAGCAGCTGTCCTGGGTCCGCTGCCTGGCTCCGCCCCCTGGGGGCCTCCCCGGGGCATGCGGGAGCGCGGGGGGCCTCTGCAGGGTGTGTAGGAGCAGTTGTCTCGGGTCCGCAGCCTGGCTCTGCCCCGGGGGCCGCCTCGGGGGCGTGTGGGAGCACCCGTCCAGGGTCCGCTATCTTCATCCACCCCCCAGAGGCCTCCACAGGGCGTGCGGGAGCGTCTGCTGCACAGTGTGGAGAATCCGAAGCCAGTTCGCTGCCCGGCTCTACCCCAGGTGTGTTTGCTCAGCAGCAGGGCCCCACTGAGGGATCCTGCACCAGCGTCTGCCCCTGGCTTGCCACCCAGCTCTGTGCCAGGTGTGTCCCCTCAGCGGTGGGGGCCCACCAGGCGTGTGCGATCGTGGGCCCTCTGGTGGGAAATGTCCAGGCTTGCACTCACCAGCCCTCCCACCCCCCAGTGCATGAACCCTGAAGGGGCTGTGGACAGCCTGAAAATGGCCCTTAGCCCCTCACCCAGGCTGGCCAGGCATGCCAAGCAGGTGGACATCGCCCCCGAGGTGTCCCAGACTGCAAGAGGGCACAGGCCAGGCTGAGAGACCCCCACCCTCTGAGTGCACAAATTTTTGTGCACCGGGCCCCTAGTACAACTATAAAGATAAATGGACATCCTCCAGAACCAAGGGAGGGGATGTTTTACAACTAGAAGGCAAGAAAAGGAGTCCATTGAGACTCAGTAGAAGTTCCTGGAGCCAAAACTGAGAGGTACAGACGCGTGCGAAACGGAGGTGGCACGGGCAAAAGGGGGTGGCAGCACCTAGGTCTGTGGCTTTGAAGGAAATTATAAACTCCAGGGTCGCACTGAATGCGATGCAGATTGTCGGACAATGGGGTGGTAGATGATTGGCTTTCTAGCAGAGCTGTTTGCAGCGATCACTGACGCGGAGACTTGGGGACCCAGCGCCGTGCAGACGCCAAGGCGTGGAGATGCCAAATCCGGGAGAAGCCACTGAGTCGGAGGAGGGACAGCCATCATGGGTTGCTCCACTCAGGTGATTCTGAGACTACGCCCCATCCAACTTACAACCCCGCCCAAGCTGTGCGCCTGCCTGCCTGCAGCATAACCTAAGAGACAGCAGGTGGGACAGAACTCCAAAAGTTCCAAACCCCAAACAACGAGGAGAAAGGCCTGGAGGTCATTTCCTCCCAGTGATACCTCCAGTGATAACTACAACAAGACTGTGCTCCCAGCCTTCAAAAACATACAACAAGAGTGTCCACCCCAGGTGATTGGGGAGGCTGAATCACTGGGCCCTATAGGACACCTAGCACAGAAAGCCACTCTATCAATGCAGGGAAGCAGCCAAAATGCAGAGACAAAGAAACAGGTCACAAATGACAGAAATGGAGGAAAGAAAACTACTGGATACAGAATTCAGAACTACGGTTTTAAGGTTTTTCAAGAATTTTCTAGAATCCACCAATAAACTTAGTAATATTATACAGAGATCCAACAGCAGACTAGAGGTTTGCAATAATCTAGTCAAAGATTTGAAACATGAAAAAGCAAAAAGCACCCAACTGGAAGAGAAAAAAGAAAAAAGAATCCAGAAGTGTGAAGATAGAGTAAGGAGCATCTGGGACAACTTTAAGCGTACCAACATCAGAATTATAGGGGTACCAGAAGAAGAGAGAGAGCAAGAGATTGAAAACCAATTTGAAGAAATAATGACAGAAAACTTGCCCTACCTGGTGAAAGAAATAGACTTACAAGTCCAGGAAGCAGAGAGGACCCCAAACAAAAGGAATCCAAGGAGGACCACACCAAGACACATTATAATTAAAATGCCCAGGGCAAAAGACAAAGAGAAAATATTAAAAGCAGCAAGAGAAAAACAGTTAGTTACCTACAAGGGAGTACCCATACGACTGTCAGCTGATTTCTCAACAGAAACCATGCAGGCCAGAAGGGAGTTTTAAGAAATATTCAAAGTGATGAATAGCAAGAACCTACAACCAAGATTACTCTATCCAGCAAGGTTATCATGTAAAATTGATGGTCAGATAAAGAGCTTCACAGACAAGCAAAAGTTAAAGGAGTACATCACTACCAAACCAGGATTATTTGAAATGTTGAAGGGCATTCTTTAAGAAGAGAAGAAAAAGGTAAAAATAAAAAGTATGAACAACAAAGTGACAACAAATACATATCTATCAACAAGTGAATATAACAATTAAGTTAATAGAAATATCTGATGAACAGAATAAACTGCTGAATAGAAGTAAAGGCATAGATAGGGAATGAACTGACAATTTTCAGGGGGAAGGGGACCTGAGGGGTGTGGGAAGAGACTGGACAAAAATATTACATCTATGGATGAAGACAGCGGTGTGTGTGTGTGTGTGTGTGTGTGTGTGTGGAGGACCAGGTGGAGGGGAGCTATGTGGGTTTAAAAAAGCAATAATCTGAACAATAAAGATTTAATTAAAAAATAAAATAAAAATTGAAAAAAGAAAAAAAAAGAATGGAGACACTAGAGCATGTCTGTAACCTATAGCAAATGTTCCAGTAGACAGGAGAAGCAGGTAATTCAAGACCACTTTCTTTGAGCAGTAAGAGAGCTAGGTATTAAGAACACTAGTGGAGAGGAACCAAGATGGCGGCATGAGGCATACACCTAAATGCGCAGCCTCCCACAACCACATTAAAAAATACAACTATAAACCTAAATGGCTATCCCCCAGAACCAAGGGAGTGGAAGCTTTACTACTAGAAGGCAACAGAAGGAGTGCATTGAGACTGAGTAGAAGTTCTAAGAGCCAAAACTGAGAGGCATGGATGCGCGCAAAATGGTGGCGGTCGTGGCACCTGAGTCGGCGGCTTGTAAGGGATTCCAAGATCTGGGGTTGCACTGAAGTCAGTGCAGGCTGTCTAGCAATGGGTTGGAAGACAAGTGGCTTCTAGCAGAGCTAGCTGTTCACAGTGATCACTGATGTGGAGCTCCAAGACTCAGGGACTCAGGGGCACGCAGAAGTGAGGGCATGGAGATGTCAAAACTGGGGAAACCACGGAGCCGGCTGAGGGGAAGCCATTGCGGGTTGCTCCGCCCCAGTGATTCTGAGACCCTGCCCCACCCAATTTACAACCCCACCCAAGCTGTGTGCCTGTCTGCCTGCAGCCCAACCTAACAGACTGTAGCTGGAACAGATATCACCACTCTGTCAACGCAGGGAAGCAGCCAAAATGCGGAGACAAAGAAACAGATCACAAATAACAGAAATGGAGGAAAGCAAATGACTGAATATAGAGTTCAAAACCATGGTTTTAAGGTTTTTCAAGAATTTTCTAGAAACTGTTGATAAATTTAGTGAGACCCTCAATAAATCTAGTGAGACACTTGAGGATATGAAAAAGGACCAACTAGAAATTAATCATACACTGTCTGAAATAAAGAATATTATACAGAGATCCAACAGCAGACTAGAGGTTTGCAAGAATCAAGTCAAAGATTTGAAACACGAAAATGCAAAAAGCAGCCAACTGGAAAATAAAAAAGTAAAAAGAATCCATAGGTGTGAAGATAGTGTAAGGAGCATCTGGGACAACTTTAAGTGTACGAACATCAGAATTATAGGGGTACCAGAAGAAGAGAGAGAGAAAGATTTGAAAACCTATTTGAAGAAATAATGACAGAAATAGAAATAGACTTAGAAGTCCAGGAAGTGCAGAGAACTCCAAATAAAAGGAATCCAAAGAGGGCCACACTAAGACACATTATAATTAAAATGTCCAGGGCAAAAGACAAAGAGGAAATATTAAAAGCAGCAAGAGAAAAACAGTTAGTTACTTACAATGGACTACTCATAGGACTGTCAGCTGATTTCTCAATAGAAACCATGCAGGCCAGAAGTGAGTGGCAAGAAATATTCAAAGTGATGAACAGCAAGAGCGTACAACCAAGATTACTCTACCCAGCAAAGCTATCATGTAAAATTGATGGTCAGACAAAGAGCTTCACAGACAAGAAAAAGTTAAAGGAGTACATCACCACTAAACCAGGATTACTTGAAATGCTGAAGGGCATAAGAAGAGGAAGAAGAAAAAGGTAAAAATAAAAAGTATGAACAACAAAGTGACAACAAATACATATCTATCAACCAGTGAATGTAACAATTAAGTCAATAGAAATATCTGATGAACAGAATAAACTGCTGAATAGAAGTAAGGGCATAGAAAGGAATGGATTGATAATTCCCAGGGGGAAGGGAGTGTGAGGGGTATG
>PVJC01055821.1:0-10084 GCA_004026665.1 Murina feae
TCTTCTTTTCTTTTTTCTTTTTGCTTGTCCCGCTGGGTGGGTTTTGCTTCTTCATATTTCATATCTTTGACTTGCTTCTTGCAATCCTCTCGTCTGCTGTTGGATGTCTGCATAATATTCTTCATTTCAGTCAGTGTATGATTCATTTCTAGTTGGTCCTTTATCATATCCTTGAGGGTCTCATTAAATTTATCGGCAGCCTCTATCATTTTCTTGAAAAACCTAATAATTGTGGTTTTGAACTCTATATCCTGTCGTTTTCTTTCCTCCATCTCTGTCATTTGTGACCTGTTTCGTCTCCTCATTTTGGCTTTCTGATTTAGGCGATCACTGCGAGGGATTAACCTCTAAGCCACTTGGTTATGAGAGTCAGCTGTGTCTACAGTGGGAGAACTTCTGTGCTGGAGACACCCTTATGGGGCAAGAGTTGTTTTAGTGGAGCTTTTATGCTCACTGCATCTGCCCCGAGTGTGTTCCTTGTGGATCTGTTTTGTTTAGGTTAGTCCCTCTCTGGCCACTGGGTTGGTGCTGGCTCCTGTATCTTTAAGGAGGTGTTGCTGCAGAAGCCTCTGACGCACTTGGGAGGGGCGGGGCCTCGGGGAGTTCACCAGGCAGGGCGGAGCAAATAGCTATGGTGCTTCTCAGCCCTGCGCTGAGAGACACCAGGTCTCTGTGTCCCACGTAATTGCTGTAAGCAACGCTGAGAGAAACCCGTTTTGGGTTTCCTCCCGGTGCCCGTCAGTCCCCCTTCTCTAGGTGTCTGTGGGACCTCAGAAACTCGCCTGGAACTGGAGTTCAGAGCCGCTGGGAGCTTGTGGCTCTCTCCGTTTTGGAAAAGAACTGCGACCTCCGGTACCAGCCCTTCCCCAGGCCCGTGCGTGCGCCTCCGTACCTCTGTACTTTGCTTCTGCCACTCCTCTGAGTCTCAGACTCTTCTCTAGTTGTAGGATTTTCACTCAGCCAGCCATCCTGTGGGTGCGAGTGGTGTCCGTGTGTTCTTTTCGTGGTTTTTCTGAAATAGTTGTTCAAAGCTGCATATACGGTGTCTACCCTATGCCGCCATCTTGTTTCTCCCATATTAAGTTTTTATTATATAGATATAGATTAGATTCTGGTGCGTGGCATAGTGTGTGGTTAGATATTATATAACTTAATAAGTGATCCCCCTGATAATTTTAGTATCCACCTGGCATCATACATAGCTCCTAGTATCTTTGTGGGCTGTCTTTGGAAAAGGCAGTGATGATCTATCTTTGCCGTCCTCCTGGGAGTCACATTATCTCCTCACGAATTTGTTGACAAGAGAGGCTTAAATAGGGGAGGCCGAATTGTATAGTGAAAAGATCATGTCCTTTAGAGTCAGACTGAATATAAATTCTAATTCAGCCACTTAGGAATGTCACTTTGATCCTCAGTTTTTAATCTGTAAAATGTGATTATACAATGATACATACAATGGAATATGTTTAAAGTGACTGACAAACTCAAGTCAGTGTTCAACTAAGGCAAATTCTCTTCTCTCTAATTAGAACTAATCTTTCTAATATCTAAAGTATAAGAAATTCATCAGCTATATTTAAATAGTAATTTATATGGCCCGTCATGAAGCTGAAGAGGATTTATGTGAGTACAACACAAACTTTTAAAAATTCAACTTTGTCTTATGAAGATGGTATTTACACCTTTAATAGACTTTTCTGTGGATGTACATCAACACATAAATGTTGCTCTTTCCCATAGAAAGTTTTTCACATCATGAGTTGCTTGTTTTTAGTATAGATCACATTTTAAAAATATTGATTGTTTATTTTCTTAAAAGTTTAGCATTTTGTTTACTGTTTTTAGATTAACAGTGTCAGTCAATACCACTAACCATTAAGAAGCATAAAGGTAGGAATCAAAGACTTGGCAATTTTTTTTTTTTTAGAAAAGAAAAAAGCTAATTTAAATATTAGGCTAATATGAATATAAATAGTGAGCCAGCATGCCAAATACCTTATTTTGCTTTTAAAGTGAACACCTTTAAACACAGAATTAGTCATATAATAGATTATAGGTAAGGGAAACCTAATTTCTTGGATCTAAACCAAATCAGAAACATTTAAAAACAGTTGTCTTACTGCCTAAAAATAGTATAATATTGAAATGGTATTCATTCTTTTTGCTTGATAACCACATATATTGTCTAAGTCTGAAGTGAATTTTTAAGATAAAATGTAGAAAACAATCTATGTTGGTTCTTTCACTTGAAAGGTTTGGTAATACACACACACACACAAAGGAAAAGAAAAAAAAGAGAAATAGTAGAATGGTATTAAAGGTAAGTGAAAACAATAGAACCAGGGAGAAAAGCAACTGTGAGAAGATTCATTTCCCAATTATGAGGAAGCAGCCTCATTTTAATGTTGGCAAACATTATTTGCTATCATTAGTTCAAAGCTAAAGTAACTTTGCTTAGAAATTGCTATAATCTGTAATCTGTTAGGATGCTGGAAAACCATTCCTTAGGGGAACTGGCCAGAGCTAGAGACTTACATTGTGTGCATTGAATGCCTATCTTGGGTTATCCTTGGACAGGGATGAGTTATAGCCTATGCTCTGCCTGTCCAGCCAACCTCATCCAGAATTTAGATAAAGTGAGAATCCTGTGCAGCTTCGAAGCTCTCTCTCTCTAATTTATGTAGACCTAGAGGCCTGATGCATGAAAATTGGTGCAAGAGTAGGCCTTCCTTCCCCCAGCTGCCAGCACAGGCTTCCCTCCAGGGACCTGGACTGCTTTCCTTCTGCTGGTGGCTTCGCTCTGGCCCTGGCTTCGTCTGGAAGGACATACAGTCTAATTAGCATATTACCCTTTTATTAATATAGATGCTATGGAGGTTTTGAAGGGGAAAAGACCACTCTGTAATGAGGGTCTTCTCAGAGGAGATGAGATAGAATTGGGTGTTAAATGATGGATACTATTTAGCTCTCCAGTTGTTACGGGGGGAGGGCTTTCCTTGCAGAAAAAACAAAATCAACAAAGACAAGAAGATGGGAAAACATTTGGATAGTTGTAACAAAATGCATTTAGAAATGAAAAAGCCATAATTTCATAAAATAAGAAGCTTTCAGGTTTGAATTAGTGAGCTGAGTGCTCAAAGGTGTGCAGTGACCAACACCTCAAAGCCGTTGTGTTGGGCTCTGGAGTAGACTCACGACACACGTTTACTACTTGCACACCCAAAGCCTCCTCGTGCTCTTTTCATCCCTGTAAAGTTCCTGGTCCAGACTCAGAGCTGCATGTTCAGCAAACTGCGAAGTAGGTTATGATTACCTTTAGTCAACCCCCTGTCTTTTCTTTCCAGAACCTTCCTTATTTTTTTCCTTCCTCCTCAGACATGCACTGTTCTGTGATGCTTTTCCAGATCCTCTCTCCAGAATTAGGCTTGTCCACCTAACTCTGTTTTTATTAGCAATACATGCCTTGGTGTTTGGTTATGGGCAAAGCTGTTATAACTTGGAGACTCATCAGTGACAGGCCATTGGGGGAGGCAACGTTGACTGGTGGGAAGGAAGAATATTGGGCTTTTCCATTCCTCAGAAAAAACAGCATCTTGGAGCCAGTCAGACATTCAGGGGAATGTTGGGCATCCCCCTGGGAGGAAGCCAGGGTCACAGTGGATGCAGAGTGTTTCTCTGTGTCATGGGAATGAAGGTGTTCACACCACATCCTCCCAAGTGTGGCTTTTTTTTGGGGGCTCTCATGTGCAATCCTCTTTGCCTGACGGTGGGAGGGGAAAGCTAAGAGCCTGGAACAGAACTTGTCACCTGGAATATCCAATAGTAATTGGTAATCAGAGTGCACTTTGTGTTTGAGACCTATTTGATATTTGAGAGATTTGGAATATGAATGTTTGACAGACTGAGATGATTGATGACACGTGATGTCTCAGGAGATAAGATGTGCAAGGCTGGAACACATGTTGTTTTTCTGACAGGGGACTTTTAGATAAAGGCATTAGAGAAGCATAAATATGTTTCTTTAACTGACACCTTGGTCTTTTGGTCTTTGACCCTGACTGACAAATAGACGTCCCAGTCCCCCTGCCGAACCCCTTGCCGGGGGATAAACCGATTGTGCGTGGCAGTGAGCGTGGGTTAGGTTTAGAATCCGGCTTGCTTTGAAATCAAGTGGAGCTTTAGTCTCAGTTACTTCACTGTGAAACTGTAAAAATTGTGATTGGAAAAAGTGTTCTTTTTCTCCTTAAAAGTTAAGCTTAGTTTAAAAAGAAAAAAAAAATTTCAAGCCTCATGAAATGAATTCTGATGTTTACAATTCTATGACTACTTTGCTGGAGATGAAAATCTCTGCTCTTCCAAGGAGACGTCATTAACCACGGTAACGATCGTGCTGGAAAGCTGTGTGGCACCGGCTGCGTTGATGATTATTATAACGGCATCAGCCATTTTAGGTGCAGCTGGAGAGATGAGCAAGGACACTTGTTGACTGCGGGGGGAGGGGGTCTTCCAGTTATAACTCGAGCTTTCATTCTTTAATTCAGGAGAATGGTTTAGTAACTTACGTTAATTTTTTGCTTCTGAGTGTGATAAATGAGATTTTCAGGGCCACTGTTCATCATGTTTCTTGGTTATAGTAGTTATTCTCCCTGCTCCCCCTCTCCTCCCCCCGCAACACACACACACCTCAACCCAAAGAATGCTTTTGTGATATTTTCTCAAGGAAGCTATAAATCTACCACGGAAACTTTCATCTGTTTATTCATTGACCAACAAAGTTATCGGATGCTTGTATTTTGCTAGGCACTGTGTTAAGTATAAGGGAGGAAGAAAGAGGGACTGGGCACAGATGTGCCTTTAAATTACTTACAGGCGGGAGGGGGTAGGAGCCTCCCTTTACCCACTCAAGCGCATCATACTAACGTAGATCTTTATTTTATCCTGCAGAGTTGGGCCCAAGGCCATTTGTCAATCAATGCTTTTTTGGCTGAGAATTAACTAGAAGAGATCATGGATAGAATACTGTCCAATTAGTCTATGTCACCGATGAGGAAGCAGACTCAGAAAGGCTAAGCGACATGCTCACTCAAGGCAACACAGCTAAGAAGAGGCCAAAGAAAGACATGTGATTCCGTGTCTCAGACGCTTTTGCTTTCTAAAGGAGCTGCGTTTCCTACTTTCACTGCATACAGATTCAGATTCATAACCAGCCTTAAGTCAGTGACTACCTTGAGGACTGCCATGCTCAAATGAAGTTAGAAGTTGGGAACTCTGGATTGATAACTCAAAAAGATCACACTTGGCTATTGTACCTTACAGAGTCTCATTTCAAATATGTAGCTATTTCCCTTTCCTTCAAAATTATTTTTGCATATGATAGTTTTGTCCTTAGAGATGAAATTGGTGAGAATATTGAAGTTGTCAGCTTCAGGGCCTGCCAACCCTGCTACCATATGTAATTATTTTTCAGTGTGCAAAGAATATGATTGAGGCAGTACGAGTGTGGAAAGAAAAGGGGGAAAACATCTCAGAAAGTATAAGTATTCGTGATCACTTCCACATTTTTTCCTTTAATTAAAAATCAGGTTGAAATTATTTCTGGTTTGAAAAAGTCTTATTCATTGAACAGCTATTGCTGAATTCTCCAATTTCAATTTTCTCCTTTTACACGCATCACAATTGGTCTGATGCTAGACTAATGTGTGTGAAATAGATTTCTGACAGCCGAAATACCTAGACCCATTTGGGAGAATACATTTGCTGTATATGTATGTTTTCCCAAATGTAACACAAGACCTGTATATTTAAAATACATAAGAAGCAGCTACAAAGCACGTTGCATAAGCAGAAAGGGGGAAAAAATCAATATTCCATTAGCTATAACATTACACAGAACTTCTATTCATAGATAAGAGAAAACTCCCTTTTTAGTGCATCTTTTGTTAAAATAAAGAGCTAGCTTTGTTTTAAAATCCATTTTGCCCTTTTACATTTAAGTTCTTGAACCTTTAAAATTGTATATAAAATGACAGAATAGGAACTAAAATAATTAACACCACTTGTAAGTTGCAATTATCATGTGCTGCAGTTGTTTTTTTAAGTCAGTTCTCTAATGCTATCTCTGGTGGAGTGAAAGAACTCAAATGAACATATTAAATTCAATGCAACCTTGCTATTTGAGAAGTTCATTTTATAAGAGCTACTTTTCTTTCATTTTCAAAAGAAACTGGCTATCTAATTAGAGGGAAGGGGTATCCTGAGCATATTGTCAAATTATTGGTTAAATGGGCCTTTGTTTCTCTCTGACTGAACTCAGACTGTCTCCTCAGAAAGGAATGGAGATGTGAGTGTCTGAGGTGTAGGGGAGAATTGCACATCTTTGCACAGCTTTCAATCTACTTCCATTTATTCCATTCTTCTTTCCTCCAATTCTCTTTTGTCCAAGGTGTGACTTGGATAAGCAGAGTGACTGCCTGGGCGAGAAAGGAAAAAGTGAGGGAACAACTCAGGGTCCTTCTTGTCCTGATCGTTTCAACCTTGGGAAGAACCTACCAAAGCTGAAATCAGTTACAAACGTACAGAAACTTTGTAGTTTTCAGCACCGATTTCTGTGAAGGCAAATGCCTAACACATGTTTGTCACTGAATATTTGACAATTTGCTTTTAAATAATCACATTTTCTTTATTAATATTTTCCCTGTGAATATCTTCCAAAATTTATAGAAATGGGTGCACAATCCCATAGATGACCAAGCTCAATCTTAGGCCTCAGTTGGACTGTAAGTTTGCTAGGAGGTCTTGTAACTGGCAGGGTACATGGGATGTCTGGGTGTGCACTGACTACACCTGTTAGTGAATCCCAAGGAGAAATAGGAAGCACCCCACCCCAGGACAAGCCAGCTAATCATCAATTCCCAAACAAACTGGTACTCCATGCCAACTACTGCGCAAGAGAAAAAGAGCCCATGCTGAGAAACACTTAAAATGATACAAATTATTTATGTGTGAGAGAAAAAAGTCGGCAAAAATGTTCTGAAAGTACTCATGTTTCATCTTTCTCTTTGAGTGAGGGTTTGTTGTTGGAACTATTTTATCCATCAGTTGTTTCAGAAAAAGTGTTTAATGGACCATAAGTTTTCAAGGGCCTATAAAATGTTTGAACTTTAAAATATTTTTATTGCTTTAAAATTAAGAAACAAAACCCATCCTGAAAAAATGAAATTAATTAATATTAATTTAAGTACCTCTAGAGCATAACATTATATTAACTAGTCTAGTACAACTCAGCCCATAAAGGTGTAAGTAATTTGCATAACTTATTTTAATACGTTTGTCATATTATGCAATGGTACTGCCAAAGAACTACTACTAAGACCTCTTTCAAAGGTCTTAAAATTCTCTCTGTGTGTAGAGGGTGGTAATGTTGGGGAGTTTAGGGATGGGTGAAAGTGAAGATGTCATAAAGTTTATGGAGGGGATGAAATTTTTGGTGCAGGGAAAACTTCTTCAAAACCATGGCCAAGATTAAAAACCATGGCCTTAAATATGATAATTTCTGAGAATCTTGGGCCAAATTGCCATTTAAAAAAAAACAACAAAAACCAAACACAATTTAATTTTGAAAAAATAAATGGGATTAAACAGAAGTTGTGACATACAACTCAAACAAGTTTCAGAATTGGCAGTCATCATTCCCAGAGCAATGAATTAAAAAATCTATAATAAGCATATGTACAGATGTGCTTTTCTTGGAGGAAAACCCGATATACTAAAATTGGAATTCACAAAACAGATATGCTAAGGAGTTGCTTTATCAAATGATTCTTTGTTTTATGAAACGGGTTTCTTGCAAATTAGCTCATTTAAAAGGCATGCACAAGCTTGAAGCATTTGTTTAGAGACCACTACCTGTTTGAGGGTAGGATGATTATAAAATCATAAAACTCAAATGCGACATGTCTAACTTAGTTTGTTTGGGCTGCTATAACAAAATACCACGAACTGGTGGCTTATAAATACAGCCATTTATTTCTCACAGTCTGGAGGCTGGAAGTCCAAGATCATGGTCAGGTTCTGGTGGAAACCTACTTCCTGGTTCCTAGATGGTGTCTTTTTGCTCTCCCACACATGGCAGCGGGGCAAGGAGCACTGGGAGGCCTGTTTTATGAGTAACTAATCCCAATCATGAAGGCTCTGCCTTCGTGACCTAAACACCTCCCCAAACCTCCACCTCCTAATGCTATCTTGGGGATTAGGGTCTCAACAAATGAATTTTGGGAGGACACAAGCATTCAGATCAAACTCAGACTAAACCTATTGCCATCCTTCCTCATAGCCTCTACTCTTCCTACCCTCTATCTTGCCTACCTCAGTTCCAGGCACATTTGTTCACTCAGTTGCCTAAACCAGAAGACTCTTTCCCCCATCTCCCAGTTTTTCTCTTCACATCTTGCACAATTACTATTTAATTCTATCACCTGTGCCTCACCCATATGTCTTAAGTCTTAGAAGAATATCTTTTTGTTATGTGTTATTTTTAGCAATCCTTTTTTCCTATGGAAGAATTTTTGCAATGGGTTAGATGCTCCAAACATTTTCTATGCATCATCCTATAGTAATAATTCCATTCTTTTTCTAATATAGGTTATCCAGGTTAGGAACCGAGGCAGAGAGAACTTATTGACAGTGAAATTGGCAATATACATATATGCAGTAGGGGCCTGGTGCACAAAATTCATGCACAGGTAAATTGAGGTGGGGGTGCAGATGGGGAAGGGGGAGGGCAAGCGGGGAGGTCCCTCAGCCGGACCTGGACTTATCCAATTTGGGAGCACTCAGGAGAAGTGCTACTGATGGCTTGGACCCACTCCACCTGGTTCTCTGCTCTTTGCCGGGCCTGTCTGCTCCACACTATGGAGATGGGCAAGCAGGCGCTGCTGGGCGATGCCTGTGGGGTCCTTGATGGCTCGAGCCCCCTCATCCCCTCCTTGGCAGCCATGGCCCCAGCCCAGCATAGGCCAGGGTAGCAGCTGGGGATTCCCAGGTGGGTCTGTCTGGCCACGACCCGTGGTTCCCAGGTCCACAGCCCTGCTGGTCCAGGGTCAGCCAGGACAGCAGCTGGAATTCCTGGGTGATCTGGGTGGCCAGGCCCCCTGGTTCCCAGGTCCACAGCCCTGTTGGTCCAGGGTCAGCCAGGGCAGCCGCTGGGATTCCTGGGTAGGTCTGGGTGGCCAGGCCCCCTGGTTCCCAGGTCCCAGCTTGCCTCGGAGCCCAGCGGCAGCAGGGACAGCCGACAGGGGCTCGATTTTGCTGGGGTGTGGGGCCGGTCTGCCCTCAGGCTGGGTCCCCACGTGCCTGGGACCCTGCCCCTGCCACTCTACTTCCCACGTGGCTGGGGCCACCACCCACCCCCGCCCCCGCTGCTGCCCGCTTCCGCCCCCGCCCAAGCCTCAATTGCTGCTGCTCTCTTTCTATGGCTGCTGGCCTCCATCTTGGCTGGGTTAATTTGCATACAGCCACTCTGATTGGCTGGTGGGCATGGCTTAGGCATCCCGAAGGGATGATTAATTTCAATATTAGGCTTTTATTAGTATACTAGGGACCCGGTGCACAAAAATTTGTGCACTCGGCGAGGGGAAGAAGGGGTCCTTCATCCTGGCCTGTGCCCTCTCACAGTCTGGGACCCCTCGGGGGGGATGTCCACCTGCTGGCATGCATGGCCAGCCTGGGTGAGGGGCTGAGGGCTGTTTTCAGGCTGGCCACAGGCCCCTCAGGGTTCATGCACTGGGGGGTGGGATGACTGGAGAGTGCAGGCGTGGACGTTTGTAGCCAGATGGCCTACCATTGCACATACCTGGTGGGCCTCCACTACTGAGGGGACACACCTGGTGCAGAGCTGGGTGGCAGGCCAGGGGGTGGACGCTGGTGCATGGTCCCTTGGGGGGGCCTTGCTGCTGAGTGGACACACACCGGGAGTGGAGCCAGGCACACACTCGCACACGCCCCACGGAGGCCTTCAGGGTGGAGCCAGGTGGCTGGACCTGTGGCAGACACTCTGGCAGGGGCGGAGGATGCTCGGGCATGACCC
>PVJC01055822.1:0-10089 GCA_004026665.1 Murina feae
AAAAAAAAAAAAAAAAAAGGGCATGTACCATGGTTGTGGGCACATCCCCAGTAGGGGGTGTGCAGGAGGCAGCTGATCGATGTTTCTCTCTCATCGATGTTTCTGACTCTCTGACCCTCTCCCTTCCTATCTGTAAAAAATCAATAAAATATATTTTTAAAAAACAAAAATAAAAAATGATCCACTTTGTTGACTAAATTAGAGGACACTCCTGATTTTTTCAGAATTCTGTTATATAAATTGATATTTTTGGTGGTCATCCATTTCATTGGTGTAAACAATTTCTTATGCCTATAATGTCCTTTTCCTTCATTTGAACAATTTGTAGTCATTTTGTATATCCCAGCTTAAAAGTCACTTTCTTAGGGCGGTCTTACCTCTGATACTCCTCTTTTCACCAAATCTGGGTTTTGGTGCAACTCTGCTACTATACAGGGCTGGATTCAGTTTATAGATGTACAAAGTGACCAAATAATGAGCAAGTTAATAACGCAACTGAAGCAGTGGCATTAGGTATATAAAACTTCAAAATACATACTAGATCTTAAATGTACAATAAATTATTCAAAACATGAGACCACCCAACCTATTCCAGTGATATTTAACAGTGATATATTTGTAACTGGTAGAAGAAGAATCACTCCCTAGGTATAAGATCAATTGCCGTTCATTTTATTCACCTGAAGATAAATCACTTTCACAGATTTTGCAGACTTCTCCTTTTCCTGAAAAAATGATTTATTAAAGTGGAGTTTTCTTTACTATATCAATGCTGGCTTACTCCTTTCATTTATAATATATCTTCTATATTGAAGGAAGCCAGAGGGCAAGACTAGTTTTGTCTCTTCTGCTTTTTATCTCATTGTTATTTTTAAATCAGGTGATGAAATTTATTTCCATTTTGAAGGGCCATTTTTCTCTTACATATGAGGGAATTTAAACTATTTGAGCTGGTAATAGTGTATTCTATTACTATAAATTGTTTTTAGTTTGATTTTAAAATACATACTGATTTCTATGCACTTTGTATAATTTTAGGATTCAACTTAGGATTCAGTTCTATTGACCAGAAAAGTAGTGTTTTTGGTGGGTATGAGGGGAAGGAAGGTACAGAACACTGTCTAAAAATCTAAGAAAATGTTTTCAATGTTTCATCATCTATCTGCATTTTGTACATTTATATACTGTGAGAGAATCTCCGTTCCCTATTTCCATATCCTTTTCTACAGTTTGAGTCGTGTGAGTTTTCATTTTTGTACCTAGAGACTTTTCATTTTTAAAATACTTTTTAAACCAGGTTTCAAATGATGTATTTTGGGAAGTTTGAATGATACTACTCAAAATTGTAAACAAATAGATCTTTTATGAAAATGAGGGCATATATACCATTTGCTCTGATAAAATGAATAGAATTCGGGACTGTTCTGGAAAATATAGGATATATAGTTTCAGCATTTACATATATTATCTGTATACATAGATCATAAGATCAGAGTAGTGAAGAAGTAGAAATTCAGTAAGAATACATATAAAATTGACAAATAGTGGTTGAAAACTGAGGAATAGTTGCTATTTGTGGGAGAAGAGTTTTCCAAACCATGCACTTTCTTATTGTTTTAAGCATATGTATAACTTGCTGTGTAGTACCCACTTTAAATAAGTAATTTCGAAAAAGTAAAATGGCTGGCAAGTTTATACAGGTGCAGTTTATTTAATGAATAATTATTGTACAATTACGAAATATAATTATACCTGGAATAGTATGACATATAGAACATTGAACCTTGTCTTTCAAATATTTTGTAAAGGAAACCTCCACAAATTACTTCCCTAAGAAATACTTCTTAATGATTAAGACTAATTCTATTTACTAGACATAGATGCTCTAACCCATGCCTATTCTGGATTTCTTGCAGTTTCTTCTAAGTTTTAAAATCAGCTTGTTAATTTCTACAAAGAATACAGCTTGGATGCTGGTAGAGAATAATATGGGTAGTATTGGCCATGTTAACAGTGTTAGGTCTAATGATCTATAAACATCGGTTATATTTTTCATTTATTTAGACCTTTAAATTTTTCAACAATGTTTTGTAGTTTTCAGAATATGTTTTTCCATGTTAAAAATGTATTCCCAATTATTTTTTCTTCTTGAGGTTATTGTAAATTAAATTGTTTTTTTAATTTTACTTTTGGATTGTTCATAGTAAGTATATAGAGAGAGTTGATTTTTAAAATATTGATCTTGAATGCTGTAGCCTCTCCTAACTCATTTAGACGTAATGTTTTTCAGTGGATTCTTTAAGATTTTCTATATATAAAACAGGTCATCTTCAAATAGAGGTGATTTTATTTCTTTTTCCCCAATTTGAAAGATTTTTATTTGTTTATTTTTTCTTGCTTAATTGCCTTAACTAACATCTCTAGTATAATGTTGAAGAGAAGTGATAAGAGCAGACTTCCTTGTCTTCTTGTTTTTCATCTGAGGGTGAAAGCATCCAACCCATTACTCATCATCGTGTTTACTGTGGGTTTTTCTTAGATGTCTTTTATCAGATTGAGGAAGTTCCCTTCTGGTCCTAGTTTGTTGACTGTTTTAATTTGAAACTGTGTTTCTGCATCTGTTGTGATTCTTTTTTCTATTCAACTGATATAACATATATTGATTATGAGATTTAAACCATCCTTGCATTACTGGGATAAATCTCACAAGTCATGGTACTTACTATTTTTATACATTGCTAGATTAGTTTTTGTTACTATCTTATTGAGGATTTTCACATCTTATTCATAAGAGACAATGATCTAGAGTTGTCTTGTGATTTCTGTATCTGGTTTTGTTATGGTAATACTGGCCTCATTAAGTGGATTGGAATGTGTTTTTCTACCTTTGGGAAGAGTTTGTGGAGAATTTGTATTAATTTTTCTTTAAATGTTGGTTAGAATTCAGTGGTGAAACCACCTGGGTCTGGGTTTTTCTATATGGGTAGGTTTTTGAGTACTAATCCAATCTCTTCACTTGCTAAACAGGTCTATTCAGATTACCTATTTATTCTTGTGTCAGTTTCAATAGTTTGTGTCATTCTCAAAAATTTTTTTCCGTTTCATCTAACTTACCTAATTTGTTTTTTGTGTTTGTTTACTTTAATATTAATATAGCTTCTTCAGCTCACTTGTGGTTATTTGCATGATATATCTTTTCCACTCTTTTACTTTTAATCTCTTTGTAACTTTTAATCTCAAATGTGTCCCCTCAAGATAAACATAAATGTCTTTTATGTATAATTAGAACTTTTCATGTAAAATGTGAAATTTGTCATATTATTCTATTTGCATGGGATCAGTGTATTATTCCATAAAATATCATTTACTCATTATGTAAAATCCAGCTTGTGTTTAGTTAAGGTCTTTGAGAAAATCAGTTGAATATGCTTAAGTTTTATTGCATTAAAAAATTTGTTATATAGAGTCAAAAGTTCATGTTTACATGTTTACTTTCCTTATTTTTATGACTTGGTACATATTATAAAAACAAGTAAAAATAGTGATTTCTAGTTCCATGAATACTTGATTTTAATTGAATAATGGATGTAGTAGTTACATTTTTTAAGGTTATTTTCTGGCATGGGGAAATAAATATTAAATAAGTATTAAATTGAAACAATTTTTAAATTAAGCTTATATACCACTTAGATTTTTCTCTGAGATTAAAATTTTATATTGTTCATTGCCATACTGAATTGCATGCCATTAGTGATATTGATAAGTGTTTAACAATTATAATACAGTATAATTATAACATGGGTAAGCCTCAAACAATCTAATTGAGTAATTAGCTTGTAATTAATACTAGCTAGTCCAATTTTTCACTGATATCCAGTTTCTCTAATCAGTCTGACTTTTGAGTTGTTTCTTATATATTTTTTCTAATAAAACCTCTTAAAAGTGGTAAGAGAATACTAAAATAATTTAAATGCAAAGTTAAAGTGTTTCATAACATAAAAAAGAGAAATTTTGGTTTTGAAATTTTTGCTTTATTTGATTGTGTGCATAGAGTTCTATGGGGAGTTAAAAAAATGTTTTTCTGAATTATAAAGGGAGAAAAAAGCCATAGAACAAAAATACAGCTTTAAAAATGCTTTAAGCCCCAGCCAGTAGTTAGAGTATTGCCTTGTGCCCCAAAGGGTCCAGGGTTCCATTCCTGGTCAAGGGCATATGCCTGGGTTTTGCAGGTTTGATCCCTGACCTATCAGGCACGTGCTGGAGGCAACCAATTGATGTCTCTTTCATGTTGGTGTTTCTCTCCCTCCCTCTTTTTCTTACTCCCTCCTTCCATCCCTTCCTTTATTTATTTGATTAAAAAATTATATATCCTCAGGTGAGGATTAACAACAAAAAATGCTTTAAATCCTTCTGCAAGAAAGATTTCTTTTTTAAAGAAAACACCCCTTTAGTAAACAGTCTTTTAAAATATGTTCTACAAATTGGGGTATCCTATATAATAAAAGGGTAATATGCAAATTGACCCTAACAGCAGAACGACTGGGAATGACTGGTCACTATGAAACACACACTGACCACCAGGGGACAGACGTTCAATGCAGGAGCTGTCCCCTGGTGGTCAGTGTGCTCCCACGGGGGAGCTCTACTTAGCCACAAGCCAGACTGACAGCTGCCAGCACAGAGGTGATGGCAGGAGCCTCTCCACCACCTCCTCAGCAATGCTAAGGATATATGACTGCAGCTTAGGCCTGCTCTCCACTGGCAAGTGGACATACCCCGAGGGCTCCCAGGCTGCCAGAGGGATGTATGACTGCTCAGCTCCCCAGGGGATCGGGCCTAAGCCAGCAGGTGGACATGCCCCAAGGGATCCCACACTGCAAGAGAGCACAGGCTGGGCTGAGGAACCCCCTTCCCCCCAGTGCATAAATTTTTGTGCACCAGGCCTCTAGTAAATTATAATAAAAGCATCAAACATTTGTCTTTGGTTAGCTTCTCTAGTGAATGCTAGTACTGACCAGAAGTTTCATACAGGAATAGGAAAAAGTGAACTCATCATTCTCTTGAGCATGTGGAATAAGTTCCAGCCAGAGGCAAGATAGTAATTTTTACCTCCTTATTACTAGCACAATCCTGTGCTGCCCTGAATGGAATCACATGCATGGCCTCATTAACTCTCATAGAAATACTCCAAGATCTGTGTGAATTGTTTTTTATGGAAAAATTGCATCGTTATGATGTCTTTACACAATCTAAACTAATAAAAGCGTAATATTAAAATTAACCGTTTCTTTGGGACGGCCTAAGCCACGCCCACCAGCCAATCAGAGTGACTGTATGCAAATTAGCCCAGCCAAGATGGCAGAGGCCGCAGCCCTGGGCTCCGCCATCTTGGGAGCCTGGGTCCTGGGAAGGTATCTGGCGCCCTGGGCCGCCAGATGCCTTCCCCGGCGGAGAAGCCTTTGGGGAAGCGGGGACCAGCCTGGCGGGACCCCGTTGCCCCCTGCTGGGAGGCCGATCCGGTGGCCAGCACCACTGGAACAGCCTTCCGGGGGAAGCGGGACCCCACAGCCCCCTGCAGGGAGGCCGATCCGGCCGGAACGGCCTTCCGGGGGAAGCGGGAACCCGCAGCCCCCTGCTGAGAGGCCAATCCGGCCAGAACGGCCTTCCGGGGGAAGCAGGACCCTGCAGCCCCCTGCTGGGAGGCCGATCCAGTGGCCAGCGCCACCAGAACGGCCTTCCGGGGGAAGCGGGACCCCGCAGCCCCCTGCTGGGAGGCGGATCTGGCCGAACGGCCTTCCGGGGGAAGCTGGACCCCGCAGCCCCCTGCTGGGAGGCTGATCCGGCCGGAACGGCCTTCCGGGGGAAGCGGGACCCCACAGCCCCCTGCTGGGAGGCGGATCCGGTGGCCAGCGCCACCGGAATGGCCTCCCAGGCGGAGAAGCCTGGGGGGTGGGGGGACCCCATGCCCCCTCCTGGGAAGCCTATGGGGTGGCCAGCCGCCACTCCATTGCTTCCCAGGCAATGGCCCAGAGGGTCAGTGGGAGCTGTGGCCAGCCTGAAAACTGCCCTTGGCCCCTCTTCCAGACTTGCCACACCCTCTGGGGTGAGGATCTCCACTGGGGTGCTTGACCAGTCTGCAAACAGACATTGGCCCCTCACCCTGGCTGGCCAGGCACACCAGCAGGTGGCCATCCCCAGAGGGGTCCCAAGCAGTGAGAGGGCACAGGCCGGGCTGAGGGACCCCCCTCCCCCACCACCCCAGTGCACAAATTTTTGTGCACCGGGCCCCTAGTTCCTTTATAAATGGCAAAAAACTGTTTCTGCCTTTAGAATGCCTGTTTTTTATTTATTTCCATATATCCCTGGGAGTTTAATTGCTGGGTCATTGGTGAATCTACATTTAACTTTATAAGGAATCCCAAACTGGTTTCCACAGTGACTACACCCATTTACATTTTACCCAGCAATGTAGAAGGGTTACCATTTTTGCTCATCCTTGCCAACTCTTTCCTTCCTTCCTTCCTTTATTTATTTATTTATTTTTATAATATTGGCCTACTTGCTAGATATAAAGTAGTATTTCATTATACTTTTGATTTGTATTTCTCTACTGAATAATGATATTGAACATCTTTTTAAATGCTTGGTAATTTGTATATTTTCTTTGAATAAGTGTCACTTCAACTTAATCATTTTTTATTTGGTTATTAGTCTTTCTGGTTTTAACCCAGAAATATCTTTTAAATGATCAGATCCCAGAATTTGCTTGATTTAATAGTTATTGAAGCAGAACCATTTTTTGACCTTTTATTAGTCTCTATTATTAGTTTCTATTATTAGTGTCCTTTCTTATAATTATGTGAATATTATCAGCAACTCTGGACTGTCTATAGTTAAAAAGCAGTGTCATTTTTTAAATCTTTATACTAAACTATACAGGACTTTATGAAGTACTTAATTTAGAACATTTCCACTTAGTTCTTCATATTCCAATATAAAATTACAAAAAAAGTTGAAATTTTCTTGATCTATTAACTAGCTGTCATTGGTTAATGCTGAAGTAATTGCTGGTGTTTGTTTTCTCTGTTGTTTACTTTTTTTCTCTCCTTAAAAAATATTAATTCTTACCCGGTTAATGTGTCAGTTGTAAATTAGATATAAAAGTATTTCTGACAGACTTTTTCTTTGAGACTAAAGGGATACCAGATTGCAATTAACATCCTATATAATAAAGAGCTAATATGCAAATAGTCATCACGCCCTCATGCTATCACACTGTAATGGCTCAGACACTCAACACCAAAGAAGAGAGGAATGGGGACCAGCCAGGTACTAAAGAGCTCGTGAGACAGGAAGAGGGACCAGCCAGGTACAAATGAGCTCGCGAGAGAGGAATGGGGACCAGCCAGGCTGCTGCCCAGAGGAGGGACAAGCTGCCTGCTCTGGATCCTGGGCGCCTGCAGCTGCAGCCCAGGCAGAGCCTCCCGCCCATTGTCCCCTGTGCTGCGGCCAGCCCGGGTGAAGCTGACCCAGGTCCTGGGTGCCTGTGACTGGCCAAAGGGAGGGAAGCCCAGGTCCTGAGTGCCTGCGACCAGCCAGAGGAGGGAATCCTGGGTTCCGGGTGTGGGGCAAGGCAGAGGCAGTTAGGGGCAATCAGACCAGCAGGGGAGTAGGTAGGGGCAATCAGGCCAGTAGGGGAGCAGTTAGGGGTGATCAGGTAGGCAGGCAGGCAGGCAACCATTTAGGAGTCAGCAGTCCCAGATTGCGAGAGGCAGTCGGGATGTCTCCCAAGGGGTTCCGGATTGGAGAGGGTGCAGGCCGGGCTGAGAGACCCATCCTCCCCGCCCCCATGCACGAATTTTATGTACCAGGCCTTTAGTTTTTAGATATTTCAAATGCAGAGAACCAAACAAAACTTAAGGTTGATATAAATCAATGTGCTATGGCCCTAGCCAGTTTGGCGCAGTGGATAGAGCATCAGCCTGTGACTAAAGGATCCTGGATTCAATTCTAGTCAAGAGCGTGTTCCTTGGTTGCAGGTTCCTCCCTGGCCCTGGTCAGGGCGTTTATGGGAGGCAACCAATGGATGTGTTTCTCTCACATTGATATTTCTCTCTATTTTTCCCTTTCTCTTCCACTCACTCTAAAAATAAACAGAAAAATGTCCTCAGGTGAGGATTAAAAAAAAATTAATGTGTTATTATAAATTATGTATTCATGTACCAAAACTGGAATATTGTAAGAGACAAGTAGAGTTATCTACACACACACACACACACACACACACACACACACACACACACACACACACAGGTTTTCTCTTTTCTGTAGAGTTTTTTAAAAAAATAATTCTGCAAGAAAGGTAAGAAAAATTTGCTCTGGAAAATATGAAACTGCATATGCATTTTATCCGATCTATTACATTGTGTATTCTATAAATTCTAATTGGTAAACTCCAATCATTGTTGTACTAGGCTATGCGTTCAGAAAATGTAAGCTGATGATAAGTACAGCAATTACTATTTATAAATATGAAGAGTTAAGCAGCAGTTGAAATCTAAAATGGTTATCAAAGAATGTTTAAAAAGTCTTTGCCTAGACACTCTAAAGCTGGCATTTTTAAACTGTGGTTCAAAAATTATCAGTTGAAATGCAGGGAGGGCACATTATCTTAACAGAATTCAAAACTTAAAAAATAATAAAGAAGCCTTGATTTAAAATGTTGATAAAGGCCCCAGCGAATTCCACTACATATACAATTGATCCTCATTATTTGTAGATTTTGTATTTGCAGGTTCACCCACCTTGTAAAAATTCATTTGTAAATCCAAAATCAGTAGTCAGCATTTTTGCAATTATTCATAGACAAACGAAGAACAGCAAAAAAGTTTGAGTTGCCTGATGTGCAGATTACCATCTGAGGTCAAACAAGGCAACACTGCCTTCTTGTTCCAGCTCTCATACCATAAACAAGTGTCCTTTCGGTGGTGGTCTTTCCGTATTTTGTGCCTTTTGTGGCCTGCAAGCATAGTGTTAAAATGCTGTCTAGTTCTCCTATAAAGAGCAACACACATGAAACAAAGTTATGAATATTGATATTGGTTGGTTGACAAAAATCTAACCAAGGGTTACAGGAACTTAGCCCTGTATTTTTCTTAGGAGCAGTGGTCCAATGTTCACAAATTCAGTGTTCATGGCAACTTTATGCAACACCAATACCATGATAACGAGAATCAGCTGTAATTGGTGAGAGCCAGAGAAACCAATTCAGCTGACCTTTTGAAGTCTTTTCTATTTAAACTTAATATTTAATTTATATTTTTGTACACATATACTGACATTAAAATAGGCTATGCATCTTTTATCTCTTAATATCACACCAGATGTTTCTAACATAACCACGATAGATGCTATTGATTTGTTATTAATATTTACACTTTCTAGCTCTGCCAGAATTCACTGGTTTCCTTCACAGTTCTGTCTGAAATGTTTTTATTGCTCCTCATACAATATATCCTATATAATAAAGAGGGAATATGCAAATTGATCATCATGCCAGTCAATTTGCACCCACAGCTGAGGCTAAGTTCCCATAATGAGCCTTAAGGAGCAATCAGCAGGGACCTGAGGCTGCGCACCCACCCACCTCCTGCATAGGGCTTGATGGGACCTCAGGTCGTGCCTTCCACCTGCAGGGCTTGACAGAAGGCCTCAGTCTGCTCCCCCTGCCCTGGCACCAGGCCAGAGGAAATCAGGCTGCACCCTCTTCCCTGGTGCCAGGCAAGGAAACTTCAGGCCATACCCCCCGCCCTTGGCCCCAGGCCAGGGGACCTGAGGCTGTGCCCCCCACCCAGCGGGACTTGATGGGGGCCCTCAAGGTGTGCCCTCTGCCCTGGTGCTGGGCCAGGGGACCTCAGGCCATGCCCCCCACCCCAGCACCAGGCCAGGGGACCTCAGGCTGTGCCCCTGCCCCAGCGCCAGGCTGGGGGATCACAGGCCACTCCCTCCGCCTAGCAGGGCTTGATGGGAGACATCAGGCTATGCCCCCCTTCCCTGGCACCCAGGGGACCTGAGGCTGCACCGCCCCAC
>PVJC01055823.1:0-10085 GCA_004026665.1 Murina feae
GCTCCTTACACTGTCTTCATATTTTTGGATTCTTTTTTCTTTTTTCTTTTCTGGTTGTGTGTTTTTTGCTTCTTCATATTTCATATCTTTGACTTGATTGTTGCGATCCTCTAGTCTGCTGTTGGATCTCTGTATATTATTCTTTATTTCAGTCAGTGTATGCTTGATTTCTAGCTGGTTCTTTTTCATATCCTCGAGGATCTCACTAAATTTATTGGCAGTCTCTAGAAAATTCTTGATAAACCTTATAACTGTGGTTTTGAATTCTATATCCAGTCATTTTCTTTCCAACATTTCTGTCATTTGTGACCTCTTTCTTTGTCTCCCCATTTTGACTGCTTCCCTGTATTGACAGAGTGGCTTTCTGTGCTAGATGTCCTATAGGGCCCAGTGGCTCAGTCTCCTCAATTACCTGAGGTGGACACTCTTGGTGCACTGCTCTGTTGGCTTTGTGCACAGTCTTGTTGTAGCTAAGCCTTGATTGCTATTGGTATCATTGGGAGGAATTGACTTCCAGGCCACTTGGCTGTGAGAATCAGCTGTGTCTATGGTGGGTAAACTTCTGTGTTGGAGACACCCTTATGGGGCAAGACTTGCTTCAGTGGGGCTTTGGTGCTCACTGAGTCTGCCCCCTGAGTGTGTCCTTTATGGATCTGAGGGGTTATAATCTGGATGGTCCCACACTGACCACTGGGTACACTGGCTCTTGAATCTCTAAGGAGGTGCTAATTTTGCCTCTGCCTCAGGCTACCCAGCCTTTTATATGCAAAAGCCTCTGCATGCAGCTTGGGTGGGGCAGCATCTCAGGGAATCAACAGGGCGGAGCAAACAGTTATGGCTGATTTTCACTCCAGGCCTAAGAGGAACCAGGTCTCAGTGCCCCTCAGCACCCCTGAGAGAAAGCTGCTCTGGATTTCCTCCCAGTGCCAGACAGTTCAGCTTCTTCCTGTATGAGTCTGGTTCCCCAGAAACTTGCCCGGAACTGGAGTTCAGAGCCATCGGGAGCTTATGCCTCCTTTCGGATTGAACAAGAGAACCGTGTCCTCAGTTGCCAGCCCTTTCCGAGAGCCCTTCCCGTGCGCCTCTGTACCTCTGCACTTTACTTCCGCACCTCCTCTGAGTCTCAGTGTGTTTTTCTCTTTCTAGTTGTAGAATTTCCACTCAGCCAGCCTTCCTATGGTTCTGGGTGGTGTCCATTTTTTCTTTTCGTTGTGGTTTTGAAATGGTTGCACAAGGCAGCAATTTCAGGTGTTTACCTATGCTGCCATCTTGGTTTCTGACCCTCATTTTCTTTTAAAAGAATGTCTTTAGCCCAGCATGGCTCAGTGGTTGAGCGTCGACCTATGAACCAGGAGGTCACAGTTCCATTCCTGGTCAGGGCACATGTCCGGGTTGCGGCTCCATCCCCAGTGGAGGAGGCAGATTTGCTTTCATCATTGATGTTTCTATCTCTCTCTCCTTCTCCCTTCCTCTCCGAAATCAATAAAAATGTATTTAAAAATAATTTATATTAATAATAGAGGAATATGCAAATTGTCAAGGATGCCATCACAGTAACAGTACTGACCAGCATGAAGCATGGGTCAACCAGGTTGGCAGGGGGGTTAGTGTGAGACAACCAAACAACTGAACAGCAGGCTGCATGGGGCAACCAGGCTGGCAAGGGGGAAGACCAGCACAGGAGGGTAGTAAGGGGCAACCAGGCTAGAGAGGGGGCAGTTAGGGGCAACCGGGCTGGCAGAGGGGAACAGTTGGGGGCAACCACGCTGGCAGGGAGGGGCAGTTAGGGGTGATCAGTCAGGCAGTCAGGCAGGTGAGCAGTTAGGAGCCAGCAGTCCCAGATTGTGAAAGGATGTCCGACTGCCAGTCCGACTGCAGTCAGACATCCCCCGAGGGGTCCTGGATTGGAGAGTATGTAGGCTGGGCTGAGGGGACCTCCCTCCCCCCGCTCGATCCCGCATGAATTTTGTGCACCAGCCCTCTAGTAAAAAAAAAAAATAAATGTCTTCATACTTCCTACTGGAAAGCCCCCATTACCTTCATTTTCTAAATTACATTTATTTGTGTGAAATTGGCAATGAGATGATACAGGGTTCAAGTGTACATGTCTATGCTACACCCACAGTCCAATCTCCTTCCAACGCCATGTTTCACACCTTTGCCCTTGCCACCCCAGCCTCTTCCTCTGGTCACCACCACTGTGGGCTGTGTCTGTGGGACTTTTTTGTTTGTTCATTTGTCACTTTCAGTTTTATATCCCACATATGAGTGAAATCATTACCTTCATTTTTTGTACTTCAGATCACTTAACATCTACTTCTGTAAAAATATGACCTGCGTTTAGGGTAAAAAAAAAAAAAAGAAAGAAAAAAAAAGAAATTCTAGAAATAGTTTCAGGAATATAAGAAATTGCCCTAACTGGTTTGGCTCAGTAGATAGAGCATCAGTGTGCAGACTGAAGGGTCCCAGGTTCGATTCCATTCAAGGGCATGTACCTGGGTTGCGGGCAAATCCCCAGTGAGGGGTGTGCAGGAGATGTTTCTCTCCCATGGATGTTTCTAACTCTCTATCCTTCTCTCTTCCTCTCTGTAAAAAATCAATAAAATATATTTTTTAAAAAAAGAAAAAAGAAATTTCCAACGTAAGTGGCAGAGAAGTGCATTCAAATGACTGCTGACTACAGTTATGTTTGTGTTTTCCCGTGTTTTTAAAATAACTATGCTATTTGGTAACCTGGACCCAAAGAGCAACTGTGAGAAAGTCAGACAACCCCACATCCCTCTAAAAATCTCATGGAAAATCTGCTGGCCATGGCTCTACCACTCACGGGGTGCCATGGGATCAAGTACGATTCATGATTTATTAAAACACGGCGCTGTCTGGCCGCTGTGGCTCAGCCTGTTGGAGTGCTGTCCCAGCGCAGAAAGGACACGTGTCCAGGTTTCAGGTTTGATCCCCGGTTGGGGACTATGTGGGGGCAACCAATCCTGCGTCTCTCTCCCTCTCTCTCTCCTCTTCTCTCCTTCCCTTCCTCTCTCTGAAAGGAAGTCAATAAAACGCATGCTAGCTTTGAAACTATGCAGCTATGCTATATCATAAAATATGCAGCTATGCGATATAAGACAAAATAGCCAGGGTGTTGTGTCATGGGATGCGGGTCCTTGCCAGCCCATGAATCCATTCCAGATGGAAATGCCCAGCATAATGCAGAAGCATCTTAGCACCCTCCGTGTGGGTTTCTCTTCCATACTTTTCTGCCCAACATCTTATTACGAAAAATTTCAAAACTATAGGAAAGCTGCCCAGTCATCGCCCATATGTACATGGTTTATTTATCCCTTCTGCTGACAGACACGGGGGCCACTTCCCGTGGTTGACTATTACGGGCGAAACGGCTATAAATATCCCGTCCCATTCTCTCTGTAGGCATATGATTTTACTTTACAGACCTTTTGATGAGCATAAGTTTCTAATTTTGATGAAGTCTGATTTGCCAACATTTCTTTCTTTTATGGTTAATTCATTTGTACCCCAGGTATAATGTTTTGGCCAGCCCCAATTCTATGAAGATATTATCTGATGTGTTTTTTTAGAAGTATTATAGGTTTACTTTTCACATTTTGATATGTGATTTAATCTCATATTATTTTTTTTATTTCTTTATTGATTTCAGAGAGGAAGGGAGAAGGAGAGAAAGAGGAAGAGAGAGAGAGAGAGAGAGAGAGAGAGAGAGAGAGAGAGAGAGAGAAACATCAATGATGAGAGAGAATCATTGATAGGCTGCCTCCTGCACACTCCCTACTGGGGCAACCCAGGCATGTGCCCTCGGCCGGAATCGAACCTGAGACCCTTCAGTCCACAGTCTGACACTCTATCCACTGAGCCAAGCCGGCCAGGGCTCACATTAATTTTGAATGTGTTCTAAGGCAGAGTATGTTTCTAGGGTCTTTTTAGTTGATGTTAATATTAAATTGTCCCAACACCATTCAAAATAGGGCATCCTTTTCCACTGAGCTTGGTGACTATTGGAAATCAGGGGACCCAGTGTGTGTGGCTCTATTGGGCCTCTCTACGCTATTCCATTGGTTCACCTGTCCTCATTCAACAGCACATTGTCTTCATTTCACTTTCAGACTAAGTTTTAGATTAATTCTTTTGCTTGTTTGTTTGTTAATCCTCAGTTGAGGATACTTTTCTCTTGATTTTTAGAGAGAGTGAAAGGGAGAGTGAGAGACAGAGAAACACATCGATTGGTTGCCTCCCACATCAGAACCAGGGATCAAGCCTGCATCTTAGGTAGGTGCCCTTGACCGGAATGGAACCCAGGACCTTTCAGCCCACAGACCAATACTATATCCACTGAGCCACCCCAGCTAGGGCTAGATTAATTCTTTTTAAATATATATATATATATATATATATATATATATATATATATATATATTATTGATTTTTACAGAGAAGGAGGGAGAGGGATAGAGAGTTAGAAACATCAATGAGAGGGAAACATCGATCAGCTGCCTCCTGCACACTCCCTACCAGGGATGTGCCTGAAAGCAAGGTACATGCCCTTGACCCGAATCGAACCTGCAAGCCTTGAATCTGCAGGCCAACGCTCTATCCACCAAGCCAAACCGGTCAGGGCTTAATTCTTGATGTCTGATAGATTCATCCTTCAAACCCATTCTTCTTCATGATTGATGAGTACAGTTTTACTTTGCCTTTTTTATACAAATTATTTAAATCCGTTTGTTAAGGTCAACTAGAACCCTGTTGAGAGTTCTATGGGCTTACATTAAGTCTGTGGACCAATTCAGGGAGAATTGGCAACTCCTCATTGTGGAACCTTCTCGCCTCTGAAACTGTCTCTCTCTTTAGTCAGGGCTTCCTGCATCTCTCTTGGCCGTACCTTGTGGTTGGCATAGCAGAAGTCTTGCACACCTTTGGTTGATTTCATTCCTAGGGATCTGTTGTTATTCTGTGCAATTGGAAATGGGAGCTTTAACCTCCCAATTTTCTAGTGGATTTTCGCGGATATGAAAAAATATAACATTTTTCCTGTGGACCATGTGTCTAGATACCATTGCTGAATTCAACTAATTATTCTAGAAATTTATCTGTAGACTCACCTGGCTTTTCTAAGTACTCAATCTAATCATTCGAGAATGAAGAGAATTTTCCTTCTTCCTTTCCGGTGGTACACCTTTTCTTTCTTCTTATTGTTTGTTTTGTTTCTATGTTTTGGGTGTTTTTCTGCGCTGGCTTGCGTCACCAGGACGCTGTGAACAGAAGGTGGGGGTGTGACATGCAGTAGTCCACAGGTAAGCGCGTTGGCTGCTGTGAGCCGCCCCAGGTGATGGTGCCTGTCCTAGTTGACTGAGAATCACATAAGCTGCTCTGAACTTCTTAGACTTTGTCTTGCCTCTCAT
This sequence comes from Murina feae, assembly GCA_004026665.1. Taxonomy (NCBI): domain Eukaryota; kingdom Metazoa; phylum Chordata; class Mammalia; order Chiroptera; family Vespertilionidae; genus Murina; species Murina feae. The sequence continues at coordinate 5,430 of PVJC01055823.1, forward strand.
GCTGCAGATACTGGTCCCTAATAATGTTAACAGAATTGCTTGCTTTCTGTCTTACCCTGTGATATGCATGAAGTCGTTTCAAAATTATATTGAGAGTACCCCTAGTTCGTTTGCCAAAGTAGGTCATCCTTTTCCACTGAGCTGCACTGGAGACTCAGTGGATAGAGTGTCGGCCTGTGAACTGAAGGTCCTGGGTTCGATTTCGGTCAAGGGCATGTGCCTCGGTGGCAGGCTCAATCCCTGGCCCTGGTTGGGGTGCGTGTGGGAGGCAACCAATCGGCATGTCTCTTTAACATGGATGTTTCTCTCTCTGTCTCTCCCTCTCCCTCCCTTCTCTAAAAAAATCAGTGGAAGAATAACCTCTCAACACTGGTGTGGCTCAGTGGACAGAGCGTCAGCCTGGGAACTGAAAGGTCCCAGGTTCGATTCTGGTCAAGGGCATCTACCTTGATTGCAGGCACATCCCCAGTAGGAAGTGTGCAGGAGGCAGCTGATCGATGTTTCTAACTCTCTATCCCTCTCCCTTCCTCTCTGTAAAAAGTCAATAAAATATATATTTTTAAAAGTCAATGGAAGAATAACCTCTGGTGAGGATTCACAACAACAAATCATCCTGAGAGTAAATCCAAGTCCATTTGGGCTCACACATGGCCCTGGAGGACAGACGACCACAGTCCTGTGTCCATGGACAGGGATGGTAACTCTTTCCTCTTCAGGGTCACATCCCCTTGTTTTCAATCTAGAGGTTTCCTTAAAGGTAAACTATCAGCTCATTGGGAAGTAAAGACGGTTTTGCCTTTTCCTTTTTCACTTTTAACCTTCGATTTCTTTTCTCCTGTGGGACCACATGGCCCCCTGTCAGATGGAGACGATTTGTTGTGGGGACTCTACCAGGAGGGCGACTGTTCCCCCAAAACTAGGACCCTGCTGAGATGTGACTGCGTGCATCTCTGAAAACTGCTCCCTCCTCTACCTTCCCACCAGCACCGCCTACACCTGTGTGTGAGCTCCTCTGCCTTGCCCTCCCGCCTCACGCCACCTCCCTGCATGGTCACACCCCTCGGGGGCTGGTCTGTGCCATGAAAACACCTTTGCCTGTGGTGCAGCGTGTCTGCATGAGGTGTGGTAGCTGCACACTTTCCTGAGACATGTGGACTGGGGTGGGTTTAGAGAGAGTCCAGGGTCGGGGGCAGGAGGGAGCAGAGATGAGGGCAGCAGAGCTACGGTTCCGTCTGACCCGACCCACCGAGCCCCAGGTGCTGGCTGGAAAGCAGTAAGGACGGGCCCACCCCGGAAATGGACCGGAAAGTTCCTGAGTAACTTCTGGACCGGCGGCTGGCACAGTGACCCGAGGGACAGAGGGCCTCGCTGCTTCCATTGGACTTTCAAGGACACGACCTGTGACTGCACTTGGTTTTCTTCGCAGGAGCCACCAGGCAACAGACTTACAGCCAACAGGCCCTTTGCTTTCCTGAAAACAGACATTTTGTTTTCCAGGTTTCCTTCCTGTTTGTGAGGCTGATCTGTAAGACTTTGAATATTTTCCAAATTCTTCAGTTGGTATATGTTGTTGTATCATGTGTAGAACAGCTAATCCCCTTCGTTCCATTTGGACTCCCACCTAAGTTCATTTCCCATTCTCTTTAACTTGGAAGTGCCTTGCAGCAATCCCCATGTATAGGTGGTTTTAGCCTCACTGATCTTATTCTCCAGCTCTTTTTATTTTGCCCTCCTCTTTAACCACAATACTTTCATTGTAATCTTTCTTTCCTAAGAGAGAGGGAGAGTGGGAGGGAGAGATTGAGAGAGATTTCAAACCCATACTCAGATTCTGTAATTCCAGTGACACCTGATAGCTGCTTGGTTAAACTGATTACTTCTCCATATTTTAAAATTCTAAGCAGCTCCTGGAAGCGAAGGTAAGTGTACTGGGAAACCAAGGCCGTGAGCTAAAAGCTGTGAAGTGCATTTGATGCTAAATTTCTCCTTTGAAAAAACATTTTTGCGGCCCAGCTATGTGGCTCAGTGGTTGAACATTGACCTGTGGACCAGGAGGTCACAGTTCGATTCCCGGTCAGGGCACATATCTGGGTTTCGGGTTCAATCCCCAGGATGGGATGTGCAGGAGACAGCCGATCAATGATTCTCTCTCATCATTCATGTTCCTATTTCTCTCTCCCCCCTTTCTTCCTCTCTGAAATCAATAAACAATACCTTAAAAAAAAAAAAAAAAGAAGAGCAAAGAGGAGCTGTTTGCTTTCCAGATGGTGAAGTACACTGTGATGCAACAACCCTACCTAATAAAAGAGTAATATGCAAATTAGGCACCACTCTGTGACAAAGATGGCCACCCCATGGCCTCAAGATGTCAGCGCCCATAGCCACATCTACTCTAATAAAAGAGTAATATTAAAATTAACCGTCTCCCAGACTCCTAAGCCATGCCCACCAGTCAAACCACACCCACCAGGCAATCAGAGCAGTTGTATGCAAATTAACTCAGCCAAGAGGGAGGCCAGCAGCCACGGAGGCAGGTGCGGCACAGGCGGTGGGGTAGGTGGGGCGGGTGGCGGGCTGAGGGGTGGGCAATGTGGGCAGGCCAGGCTTGGCCAGCCTGTAAACTGCCATCAGCCCCTCACCCAAACTGGCCAGGCACACCAGCAGGTGGACATCCTCCAAGGGGTTCCAGACTGTGAGAGGGCACAGGCCGGGCTGAGGGACCCCCCTGAGTGCACAAATTATTGTGCACCGGGCTCCTAGTAATTTATATAAGGGAGCAAAACAGATTGATGAACCTGAACAGGAACCTCAGAAACAGAACATAATTCACGCACTGATTTAACGTATAATAAAAAGACGCCATGTGCCCCAGCCGGTCTGGCTCAGTGGATAGAGCATTGGCCCTCAGACTGAAGGGCCAAGTCCAATTCCAGTCACGGGCACATCCTGGTTGCAGGCTGGATCTCTGGTGCTGGTCCAGGCGCATGCGGGAGTCAACCAATCGATGTGTCTCTCTCATGTCGATGTTCTTCTCTCTCTGTCTCTCCCCCTCCCTTCTACTCTCTCTAAGAAAGCGCCATCGGCTCCCTCACTGGTTGAAATTAAAGGCAGTCTCTCCCTAATGTTCTCTTCCTTCCACGCCCGCTTGATGAAAGCAACTCTCTGCTTTCTTTCGGGTACTAATCATGCCAACAGGGCTGGGCTCAGCCTCGAGGGAGAACCTCCTGAAGACCCAGGCCAGCCCTGGGGGGCCTCCGGGATGTCCATTTCAGCACCTTCGAAGATGAGCGATGCCATGGAACCCAGAATGGTTCTTAGGGCTTTTCCAAAGGCCACGATGGGTCTGCTCGGGGTCCCAGACACAGGAACTGGTTCTGAAGGTGTGTGTTTGCGGCTAAGAGGTTTGCATACCTTTGTCATAACAGAGAAAACAACAACGCTGTCAGCTCACAGCGATCCGAAAGCAGTGTTCCTCCAACCTCACTGCTCACGTGGTTGTCTCTTTAGTGGGTCTCAGCCCCTGTGGCTTTAGGTGTGCCTCTCTGGCTGGAGCCTGCAGAGATGTACGGTACTTGCCTGTGCTTTCCACAGAACAGAGTCCGCAGCAATGTCTTGTTTGTTTGTTTTTAATATATTTCAGTTGGCAGATGTTCAACCACTGAGCCACACCAGCGGGCTTCGCTCTTCCTTTCGAAGTTATTCTCTGATGTCATCGGTCTCTATATGCAGTGAACGTTCTATCCGTTTTTTCCTAAGAAAAACCCCACTGGTGTTTTGATTGGAATGATGTAAAGTTACACCTTGGCTTAGAAAGAAGGACATGCTTGTGGTACTTGCTTTGTTTTTCTTTATCCCCCTTCAGAACCCTTCAGCTCATCCATTTTTTTTTAAACATTTTTAAATTGATTTCAGAGACGAAGGGAGAGGGAGAGGGAGAGGTAGAAACACCGAAGATGAGAGAGGATCATCCATCAGCTGTCTCCTGCACGCCCCACACTGGGGATTGAGCCCACAGCCTGGGCTTCACCGGAATCAACCCCGGGACCTTTCAGTCCATAGGCCGACGCTCTGTCCACTGAGCCAAACCAGCTGCGGTTCATGCCAACTTTAAATACCCAGTAATGGTCTAGCTGGTTTGGCTCAGTGGATAGAGAGTCGGCCTGTGGACTGAGGGGTCCCAGGTTTGATTCCGGTCAAGGGCATGTACCTTGGTTGTGTGCTCATCCCCAGTGGGAGGTGTGCAGGAGGCAGCTGACCGATGTTTCTCTCTCATCGATGTTTCTAACTCTCTATCCCTCTCCCTTCCTCTCTGTAAAAAAATCAATAAAATATATTTAAATAAATAAATAAATAAATACCCAGTAATGCAGTTGTCCCTTATGTGTATTTTTACCATTTTTTTTGCAATTACCCATCACTTTTATTGTAATATTTTCAAAGTGGTTAATGCTAGATAAGCATATATTTTATATTTTTTTAACTTTTCATATTAGGCTTCAAGTTGGAGAAAAATTAATTGCTCATACCTCTCAATTCATTGCTTACTATCAAGAGCAGCTATGCAATGACTACTAATGGTTCCTTCATTTTAGTTTCTTCTAACCTTACACACTCATCTTATTTTTCTTCCATCACTTTCATATGCTTGATCCAGTT